>JAOTQJ010099262.1:0-11625 GCA_025642045.1 Solanum sejunctum
AAGATGACTAGCTTTGGTTATGATCCTAACCTAGTGTTATTGTTGCTAGAGACCAGGATGGGATACAAATGGCCACAACTTCCTCGCAGGTCGTTTTGCTCATAATGTTTGGAAGTTTATTTTTTGTTTATTCTTTGGGGCTTAGTACTGATTATTTTTCTCATAAGGGATTATGTAATGAGATGGTGGGGAACAAAGTACAAGAATAATGTCCAGAAAATGTTACTTCATGCTTCACCAATTTTTTTTAATTACTTGTTAGAACTTATGGAAAAAAAAATAGGTGTGCGGGTAAGTATGCTAAGAAGCAATCTAATCTTGCTAGAGTGAAGTACCTGCTTGTTAAGGATGTCTCTTATCTTCTGAGGACAACTTACTCCTATATTCAATGGTCCTCAAGCTAGAAGGAAATTAGTATGTTGACTGATAAGTGTGTTCATGATATTAAGACCATACCTGTCAGAGGGATTAAACCTCCAGATCAATAGGTTAAGCTTAATTCGGATGGAAGTTCTCTATTTAATCTTGGTAGGAAGTGTCGATCACCGATCGATTGGTTCGAAGTTGGTGAGACAGAGTTGATTGAACTAGATATAATCTAGCAAGCGGTGGACAAAGTGAAACTAATTCGAGAGCAGTTATTAGCAGCCCAGAGCCGTCAGAAGTCTTGTGCAGATAATCGTCGTTGCCATTTAGAGTCCCACGTTGGAGAGTGGGTATTCCTGAAAGTATCACCCATGAAGGGCATTATGAGATTAGTTAAGAAAGGGAAGCTCAGCCCAAGGTACATTGGTCCGTATCAGATCATCTGTAGAATAGGCAAGGTTGCCTACGAGTTAGAGTAGCCAACAGATTTGAGGGGAGTTCACCCAGCATTTCATGTCTCCATGCTTCGTAAATGCATCGAGGATCCTTACAGAATTTTTCCTATGGATGATATACAGGTTACGGAGGAACTGACTTTTGAGGAACAACCTGTTGCTATATTAGACCGTCAAACTTCAAAACAAGGATGTAGTTTCAGTTAAAGTGCTGTAGCGCAATAATAACAGAGAGAAGTTGACTTGGGAAGTGGAAGAGCAAATGAAGAAGAAATACCCTCATTTATTTCCCGTATCTTCAGGTAATTCATTTTCCTTGTCAAGCACGACATATGATAACTAAGTTGTTCATTGTCAGAAGTGGTATTATAAACAAAGCTTGCATGGTTAGTATGACATTCGAGGACGAATGTTCTTAAGGGGGGGAGGATGTTAGAACCCGTAAGTAAGAACCCGTAGGTCCTTGATTGGTTCGATTTGATAAAGTTTGGGACCAAATATAAATTTTATTCTAAGTTAGTCCTTAAGATTAAATTGTTGTAGGATCATGAATGTGGCTATTTCTATTTGGTCCATGTGGGAGATTTTTGCCTATATATATATATGTATATGTCCCTTGTGAGCAAGTGTAGATATTTAACACTAGAAAAAAAATCTTGAGAACACCCAAGCAAAGCTCTCGGATAGCTACAGTGAAAAAAATTTCTTTTTTTTGATATTTTGATTATTTGACGCTTCAAGCTTGGTATATTGAGTCTCTTAAGTGGCGTGGTGGCGTTAGTTGGTCAAGAAAGTGCTTGGTTCGATGGATATGAAGATTTGGGTCTAGTAAGGGACTTGAAAGGTATGTTAATTTCTAGCTTAATTCATGTAAATTAAAGCTTGTGGATGTTTTAGTGGTGCGTTATAATGAAGGTAAAACATGAGAAAGGGTTGGTTGTTAGTTGAATTGTGAATTTTGAATTTGGGGTTGGAATTGAGGACAAGTTTGCATATGAAGATATATTGATTTATAGTCATATGTTTATGTTTATTTGTTATGAAAATAGTCTTTGTGGGGTGAAAGAAGTAATGAAAAAACTATGTGAATGTATACATGAGGTTTAGCTTGAATTGGAGCCCCATAGGAAGTGTAACGTTATGTTTTAGCGTTGGGGGTTTGCGTTGGGCGTTGGAGTGATGTGTTATAGTTCTTGGAGTATATAGAAAGGCTTGAATATGGTAGATATGTGTTTGTATAAATGCTACCCTCTTTTACCAATTATGTCGTAATAGCGTTTTGTGGTGTTGTGATGGTATTGGAGAGGGTTTATTGATGTTGTAGGTTGTTGTTGTTGTTGATTGATTGATTATTTGAGCCTAGTTAAATCCTCGGGGCGGCATATTTTAAGGGGAGATGCTGCCAAAATTTTTATAAAATTTGTAATAAAAAGTTAGGATTTAAGACCCGATATGGTTGTTAATCGTTGGCGTTATTGTAATTTGTGTAGACGTTGGACATCCGGAAGCACAAATTGGATTGGTATCGCGTTGGAATTAATTTGAGGAAGAAGTTGAGGTATGTAAAGGTTTTCTATCTCTTGGCATGAGTTGGTTAAACTTAGTCAATGTCACACGTTTGAAAGAAAAAAAGAAGAAAGAAAGAAATCCCTTTTCCTTCACAATTTGGGTCTAAGTATAAGATAAATTCATTCTTTGCCACTCTTATCCACAGTTAATCCCATCCATAAATTTTGAGTCTTTAAAAAAATTCAAGAATAGTGTTCGTTTGACCGAAAGCTAAATAGTTGAAAAGCTATGGGTTCTACTGTTCCGAATGACTTTAAAAATTATTTTGAAGCCTGTTTAGTAATGTGTATGATGGGAAATTAAGAAAGTTCCTTTGAAATCACCTCTATGCGTAGATTTGAGCAATTTTGACAAAATTTCATAAACGAATAACTTCTTGATTTGAAAAATGAATATTTTGCATATTACTAAGTTTTTGGAACTAATTTTTATGAATGTGATTCTCACGACTCTATTTGTGCCATTTTGGTTTCGCTCACCGGTTCCCGGGCCGGTTGATATCATACATATGTATAACTATATGTATGTATGTATATATAATTAGAAGTAGGTTGGATACGGCGGGACGATTTACCGATAGGCCAGCTTTGCTTAGTTTGGAGACATAAGGAGTTGGACTTGGGATATGTTGGCATCATAAATGTTATTTGTTACTTTGATTAATTATTATGATTAATGAACTAACTCTTTCACCTTTTAAGTTTCTCATTTCCTTTATAGAAGAGAGACTGACTTGTGTTGGTTAACAAACTTGCCCACTTCATCAAAGAAAAGCTTTTTTAAAGTATTCAATTTTCTTTTGTGGTTGGAACTACGTTTGACCTGATTCCTATCTCAACGGGATACGTAGGCACTACACCGACTCGGTCAAATGTCCCACAAGATTTCTATATAAATCTCAAAATTCTTTAAAACAAGACTTTCTCCAACAAATCAAAGTTAGAGTCACATTAAAGTTGCAATTAGGGTAGATTTTTTTAGGTTTTCTCAAAAAATCAATTGAAAATTATAAGAAAGTTAAGACTTCTTCTGTGGTCTCAACTAGGGTAAAAGTTTTGAGGAGGGATCCAAAAATTTCTACCATACTTGCATTTCAAGACAAATTCAGTTTGCAAATCAGATAGCAAACAAGCATCAAGATGGCAAGGCAAAACCAACATAGATCGATCTCTCAAAACTAAGAATTTTTCTTTGGATGCAGGAACTAAAAAGTCACAAGGCATTGTTAGACTCATAATGTCCTTGTCATGATTCAGATGACTTTTACTTTTACTCGTTTTCTGGATTTATTCTTAGTACTCTATTCATTTTGTAAATTTTATAATATTACTCTATTGTGATTTATAACATATTTTCTTAATATTTCAGATAAGATCGCCTGTCACAATGGCCAAGATTACAAGATTTCATCCAGACTAATATAAGCGAAACAACTTCATCTTTCAACTTATTCTCTGTATGTCATTTATTTTGATAAGTTAAATTTATTATTACTTAAATTTAAACTTTACAGGCATTGTTGCTAGAATTGAAGGCAATTTTGAAAAGATCAACTCAATTTTGACATATTAATTTATTCTTTACAAATTCTATTAAGTTTCAAAATATGGAGTGCCACTTTCTTCAACATGATATGTTAAATTATTATTGAAGTGTCGCTTCCGTCAATGTAAAACGTTAAAATTATTATTGGATCATCACCTCCTTCAGCGTGACACGTTAAAATTATTATTGAGTTGTTACCTCCTTCAGTGTAATACATTAATTTATTATGGATTGTCACCTCCTTCAGCGTGACACGTTAATTTATTGTTGGATCGTCACCTCCTCCAACGTGACATGTTAATTTAATATTGGATCATCACCTCCTTCAACGTGACACATTAATTTCTTGTTGGATCATCATCTCCTTTAGTATGGCATGTTAAAATTATTATTGGATTGTCATCTCTTTCAATGTGACACGTTAATTTATTATTAGATCATCATCTCTTTCAGTGTGACACGTTAATCTATTGTTGAATCGTCTTATCCTTCAGTATTACACGTTGAAATTATTATTGGATTGTTATCTCCTTCACTATGACATGTTAAAATTATTATTGGATTATCACCTCCTTCAGTGTGACATGTTAATTTATTATTGGAGCATTGATTCCTTTAGCGTGACATGTTAATTTATTATTAGATCGTCATCTCCTTCAGTATGATACATTAAATTATTATTGGATCATCACCTCCTTCAGCGTGACACGTTAATTTATTATTGGATTATCACCTTCTTTAGTATGACACATTAATTTATTGTTGGTTCATCACCTCTTTCAGTGTGACACGTTAATTTATTGTTGGATCATTACCTCGTTCAGTGTGACACATTAATTTATTATTGAATCGTCATATCCTTTAGTATGACGCATTACAATTATTATTGGACCATCATCTCCTTCAGTATAATACGTTAAAATTATTATTTGATCGTGAGCTCCTTCAGTGTGACACGTTAATTCATTATTGGATCATCACCTTCTTCAGCGTGACACATTAATTTTTTGTTGGATCATCATCTCTTTCAGTATGACACGTTAACTTATTATTAGATCATCACTTTCTTCAGTGTGACATGTTAATTTATTATTGAACTATCACCTCCTTCAGTGTGACAAGCTATTTTATTATTAGATCGACACCTCTTTGAGGGTGACATATTCATTTATCTTTGGATCGTCACCTCCTTCAGCGTGACACGTTAATCTATTATTGGATTGTCATCTTCTTCAGAATGACCATTAAACCAGGTTTGCACAAATTATATTCATATTTATATTTCATTTATTACTAACGAGTTTTATCTCAGTCTTTGTTGAGAATATCCGAGAGGATGAATTCGCAAATAAACCACCGTTGCGGACATCATCAAGTAGGATGCAACACAATGAGAAACTTTTTTTTAGCAATGAACTAGGACATAGTCTGAAGAGGAATTCTCAAACTCTTTGGATATGAGCTGATTAGTGACTTCCACGACAATTCAACTATACTCCTATTAGAAGGCATATGGGTTTTCTTTTGCTTCATCAATTTCAGTTATACATTTGTCTGATTTCAACTCTCTCCAGAGGCAATCATTCCAATCTGAGTGACAATGCATCAAGATTTTGAGATAAATCTTCGAAAATATTTTTTCTTTTATTTTGAGTAATTTTTAGTAGTAAGTCTTGTAATTTAAATTATGTTATATACTTTATACCTGTTTTAAAATTGTTATACATCTTTTTATATATAATCTCTCAAAAATCATCCTAAAAGATTTTAACCATTTTAGTTTAATTATAGTTATTTTTCAAAATTAATTAACTATAATTGAGTTAATTATTTTATTTTGATAATTTTTAAAAAGTTCTTTAATTGATTAATATTAAATTCGTCTTATAACCAAATTGATTAATTAACTCAATTTGGCTAACTTTTAAATTCCAATTTGGCCATAGTTAAAATTCTTGATGTGATCAAAGTCCCAATAAATTCCCCACCTTCTTAACCTCCATTTTAGACCAATTCTTGATCAATTGACCAAAATTTCTGACCAATTTTGGCCCGAAAAATCCTAACCCAGCCCAACATTTTATTTTCAGCCTATATCAATTACACACAACCACACTTGCCCCTCTTTTTCTCTCTTCCCCTCACACATGCTCTTATGTTCCTTCATCCTTCATCTCCTTCATGACATTCCAACAAAATCCGACGATGCCTCAACGTTCTTCAACAAATTTATCAACAAATCCAGATTCCCCAACGGTTCCTCCTAATGTTTCAATTCGTTCCAACAAATTTTCGTACATACATGTCTTCATCTCGCAATAACCCTTCGACCTCATTCAAATTTAGCCTCACCTCCATGACATATCCTTGAGATTTCCCTTAACAAAGTCTGAAAAATCCAAAATTATCCCGCATCCTTTGGATTCAAATTTTGAATTTTCGTTTACTGATTTCCCCATTTTGACCCCAATTTCGTCCAGCTTTTTCCTAATTTCTAGCCCTAGTTCACCCCTATAAATTTCCCTCTTTTCCAGCATTTTAGGTGGGTCGCTCTTCACTCCCAAGATACTAAGATTTCTATTTGGGGAGTAAGTAAAATTTTTCAAAAAAACTCAGTTCAATTCTGAAGGTTCCTGAGTTTGGTAATTTTCGTTCTTAGAGCTTGAAGGTTCACAAACAAAGCTCTGTCTAGCGTCGAAGTTCGGCTCAAGCTCAAGGTCCCGGCTCATTTTCCCGAAAAAGGTGACCTATTCCTCAATTTCATCTTTGTTTGATGTCAATCGCGTCATACTTTATAGAGATGATCTTCTATTCGATTTCTATATGCTGAAATCTAGTTGGTTTGTTGATGTGTAGCCTATTACATTTATTCATTTTGTTCATTGTTGACACTGCATCATTTTTGAGAATGTAGCTTGCTTACCCTTCTGCGTTAATATGTCTATTGAGAGGTTCGAATCTTAAAATATTTTTATGATTATCGATTCTTGTCATTTGTAAAGTACTTTTCTTTGAGCTTTACATTCCAAGAAGGCATTAGAACCTTTACGTCCTTGTTTAAAGCAAGTTTTAACTGAGCTTAAATCTCGTTTTTGAGTTGTTAATCGCTTCGACCTGCTATTACTTTGAGGTTTCCCTAATTTTTAAAAGTTTTACTTAGTTTTTATTTGGTATGAACTGTAACTTCATCTTAGGAAGTCGTATACGTGATAATCTCACCATGTCACCATGTTCTTTTTGTTCAAATAGTTTTGTTTAGCTCTTTCTTTACTGTTTCCGCTCAAGTTGTGTTGGTTTTTCATTAAACATGTGTATAAGATCTGGCTCTACTCCTTGTTTGAATCTTTCTTTGGATTAAAGCAATATTTAGTTTGATTGGTCTCAATTCTTTGGTGACACACACTTAGTGCATATCTTGTTTAAAAACTGCTTTAATCCAATGTTGTCACTGTTTAAATTCGGTACAAATTGAGTTTATTTATGTTCACTTCTCTTATTCTTAGAAGCTGTCACAAGGATTCTCTAGGCTACATCCATTGCTTATTTACTTACTTGCATATTTGCTCTCATTTATCTTTGACATGTTGATTTGTTGTCCTTGTTTTGGAACATTTAATCTCTCTGTTTTTGCTGTTGATTTCTTAGTTGAAGCCTTGAACATTTAATCTATGTTTCAAGAATGGTTAGGTCCTCCTGTGATGCTAAATGTTTTAAACTATGTTCAAGCATATGGAATAACCTATTTGGACATGTTTCACACATATTTTGCTTTTCTTTTATTTGTATGTTTTGATAAAAAATGTCAAGTTTCATGTCAAAAATTCTAGTCTACGTATGGCCTCTGCCTCTGTCTCGTATAATCATGTTCTCTTATCTATGCACTAAAGGTTGAGTATTATTCTTATATTATATATGTTCGATCATACAGTGTGTTATTTTATTTATTACATAATTAGCTTTATTTTGTTTATTAGATCATATGGTAACATTTTTATTAGTTCATAACTAGTTTATTTTGTTGATTGTTAATTCTCTTCCTCCACTTTTATTGCATGTAAATTCAATCAGAGTCCATTTTGGACTCCATCCTCGCATTTTGGGTCATTCTTAGGTCACTACATGTCCAAGAAGCTACTTGACAAATTGAGGAATCCATATATAGGTTTTTGAAGGTCAAAAGAGGATTGTATACACCTGTATACATTAATATGCAGTGGCTATATACCGTAGCTTGATGGGCTAGAAGCCCAAAATTTTAGTAAAAAATAGTCCAAGCGGACTAAGATGCCGGGATTACAGGAATACAGGTCAAAGACAAGGGAAAGTAATATATATACACAAATATATAGTATAGATACATCACTGATATACAAATATGAAGGGGCTAAAAAGTCCAATTTTCTGAGCAGCAGATTTAGACAAGAAATTTTTGGGCCAGACAGACTCAAAATGTAGAAATTAAGACAGGTTGTTGAAGTTGAGTCTGCCATGTCCAATAACTTTATTTTATGATTTCTTACTTATCATACTCTTGTATTTATCTTATTTGTTGACTCTAACATTACCTTTGTTGTTTAATATCAATTTAACTGAATTCCTCAAAGGTTAAATCATTTGTGTTATGTAAAATTGATTTTGTAATTTTTAATTCGAAGAATGTATTTCTAGGTTTTTTTAATACTTCAAATATATTTGTGAAAATTCTTACTTATTCAAATTATTTTAAGTGTCCTTCCAAATGAAATTTGAAATTCTCTCTCCTTTAACACTTAGTCATTTTTTTGGTTTAAAATCAATTTCTCCTTTATTCTTAAAATTTGTCAAGTTGGGCCAAATAGCTAAATTTTAAATTTCTTTAAAAAGTTTTCAAATAGTTCAAATATTCTTTACTTAAGTTTTTCTTCTTAAGTTCCATTAAGTTGATTCTTTTTCGAAGTTAATCAAATATGTTTTAATTATCGGTCAATCATAAGTTAGCGACCATGTTTGAGTGATTAATTTCTTCTCAAAAATAAAAATTGAATCCTTACTTATTTTTTTTGAAATTTTAAGACTTTTTTCTGTTAGGGTTTTAAAAATTTCTTTTTTAAAATTGTCTTAATTCTTTTTAAAAAATTAATAACAATACAGGGCTTACCAACGAAATCACGAGGTTTATATCCGAATTAATCTATCACTAACCATGTCGGGAACATCCCTTTTAAGGCTTATTGACGTCATGATTTAAGCTTATTGCCATAAAATTATTTTAACTTAGACCCATACGAAAATCTTATACCCTTCCAAGACTAGCTCGTATTTTAGAGTTATAACCTATACAGATCTACATCGAACTATATCAGTTATTATTTAATACTTAAGAGTCTAGTCCATCATTGGGCCTATAATCTATAAACAAAATTAAATAAGAACAAGAAAATAAAAAGTGAGCGAGTACCTGAAAGTTATAGTCCTCGCAGTAGGGAAGTCTGTTATTGAACTAACTTTTATTTATTTGTGAACTTTTACAAGAAAGGGGTTACAATATTTAGAGAGAGAGAGAGAGAGAGAGAGAGAGAGAGAGGGAGTAATTTAGAGAGAGGGAATGGCAGAAAAACTTTGCCTTAAAATAAAATCTGAAACCTATATATAGAAAAAGAAAGCGCGTTGTGCACAGTAAAAATGCACAGTACTGTACAGTAAAATGCACAGCAATCGATAAAATTTAAAAAGTACATAGTGCTTAAATAGTAAAAGTGCACAGTGATCGGCCTAAAAAGTCAAAAAGTAAATAGTGTCAAACAGTAAAAAGGTACAGTAACGTATTAAAAAATAAAAAAGGTGAATAGTAAAAATAGACCCATAATTAAATTTGATAGAAAAAATATCTGCCCGTTGAATCTTTTCTTCTTCTTGAGTAATTTCTTGAAAAATCGCATACTTCTTTTGATTTTTGAACTGAAAAATCTCCTCTTCAGCCCTTTTGATAATTTTAGGCAACTCTTTGGAACCAATGCTATTAATACTTTGGGAATCTGCAAAATCTTCGCCCATAGAAATATCACTACCAGCCTCAATCTGCTTCTGTATGTCCTGCTTGACTTGCTCCATATAAGCAGTAATCAACTCATCTTGGGACAATAAACCATCTTTTTTAATCTGAATTTTTCTGGTAATTTTTGCAAAATGACTCTCCTCCACTGTTGAAATTTCCAAGGAAATCTTGCCATGTTTGGTAATTGCAATTTGTATGTTATCCAATAATTCCTGGCCAATTAATTTTCCTTCAGGACTCTTAGCTATTAATTTAGGCCAGAATTTAGTGTGAATATCCGATATAAACAAGGCATGCTGTTTGAATCTGTTCCCACTTCAATTGTCCATTTAAAAATCCACGGGATAGAAAATTCCATAAAAAAATTTATTAAAGGAGTTTTGGGGTATAATCTGTCCTCCTTGTCCAATTCG
The DNA here is from genome assembly GCA_025642045.1 of Solanum sejunctum. Taxonomy (NCBI): domain Eukaryota; kingdom Viridiplantae; phylum Streptophyta; class Magnoliopsida; order Solanales; family Solanaceae; genus Solanum; species Solanum sejunctum. Next base: position 10,383 of record JAOTQJ010099262.1, read on the forward strand.
TCAATTTTTGGTGAAATCTCAACCCGTTTGTTGTATAAATCTTGAAATTGTTGTGGTAGATCTTTTGTGAGTGTCACGACCCAACCCAGGGGCCGTGATCAGTACCGTTTGGGCACCCAAACAATCACTAAGCTGGATTTCCATTCACAATAACTAAGGAATTTCTCGAAATTTCGATAGAATTTTCTCTGTTTTACTAAGTAGCCTCACCTGCAAACAGCGAACCCAGCAATCACAAACATCACTATATATATATATGCGGGCCGACAAGGTCACCACTGCGGCAGAATCTCCCAACAACCATATCATACAAACGATGTCACACCAATACAGTTCCCACACCCACATATATCCACAGACCTCTAGACACACAAACTGGATCATAAGACGGGACAGGGCCTCATCATACCCTCAAACATGTACAAATGCAAAATCCAAAAAGTACGTGTACAAGTATATACCAAACGATCTGCTCCTGGTGCAAGGGAGCACTTCAACGGTAGGCGAAGATCATAAGAAGACGGCCCTCTAACCTGTTCGTCTGTACCTGCAGGCATAAACGCAGCCCCCGAAGGGAGGGGGTCAGTACGAAATGCGTACCAAGTATGTAAAGCGGAAAGTCCGAAATGTAGGTGAGAGTAATAATCCGAATAAGAAAATATAGAAGTCAAACCTGTATGTAAATATTAAAATATTTATTTATTCAAACATCAAAATAATGCACATCGGACGGGAACGATGGTGACCTCCAAACTCGCGCCATACCACAGCATAACACCAGAAGTTTCAAATCTCCGACATCTCCAGCACAAATTCCAACTGTAACATAGGTGAGTCGAGGCGAACAGCGGCCAAGCACTCACGTCATAGGATAGGTGAACCAGGGCGATGGTGCCACGCACTCCCGTGAGCCGCGGCAAACTCGGCCCAGCACTCACACGTCGTGATGTCATCCCAAGCCCAGCTTCTTATGTCTCCAAGCTAAGCAAAGTCGGCCCATGGGCAAACCGACCTGCCGTATCCAATCTACTTCGGAATATAGATACATATATACATATAATTATACATGTGCACGAAATAACTGGCCTGGAAACCGGTGAACGGGGCCAAAAGGGCATGAACAGAGTCGTGAGAATCATATGCATAAAAATTAGTTTTAAAAACTTAGAAATATACAAATTGTTCATCTTTGAAATCAAGAAGTTATTCGTTTATGAAATTTGTCAAAATTGCTCAACTTCAC
>JAOTQJ010099283.1:0-11624 GCA_025642045.1 Solanum sejunctum
AATTTTAAACTTGTCTGATGGAATAGAGGATTTTGTGATACATTATGTTATGACTAGAGTTGGATTGGATTGTGCATTGATGCAGAGGGAAAAAATGATAGCTTATGCTTCTAGATATCTTAGTATTCATGAGAGAAAGTATCCAATCCATGATCTTGAGTTGGCAGTGGTGGTATTTACACTTAAGATTTAGTGCCACTTCTTGTATGAATTGCATATAGGTGTGTTCACTAATCATAAGAGCCTGTACTATGTATTGAACTAGAAAGAGCTCAACCTAAGGCAAACAAGATAGCTAAAGTTGCTCAAGGATTATGCCATGAGCATTCTATACCACCCAGGTAAATCTAACATTGTTGTGGATGCTTTTAGCAGGTTGCCAATGGGTAGTATTGACCATGTTAAGGAAAGAAAGAAAGAATCAGCTAAGGAAATGCGTAGATAGTCCCGATTAGGAGTTCAACTCGAAGAGAATGATGAAGGAGGAGTTAACATCCAAAATGGGCTTGCGTCATCTTTATTGGAGGAGGAGAAAGAAAAGCAAGACCAAGATCCTGCTCTACTTCAGTTGAAAGAAGTTGTCAATAAACAAAATGAGATGGTTTTCTCCAAATAGGGAGATGGTGTGTTGACATACCAGAGTAGGTTGTGTGTTCCAAAAATGATAGTTTTCGAGATAGAATTATGGATAAAGTCCACAACTCTAGATATTCTACTCATCCTGGCTCCACCAAATTGTACCATGACTTGAGAAAAGTATATTGGTTGAGTGGAATAAAGAGGGATATCAATGAGTTTGTTTCCAAGTCTTTGAATTGTCAATCGGTTAAAGTTGACCATCAAAGGTCATGTACATTGGTTCAAAACTTTAAGATTCCCAAATAGAAGTGAGAGATAATCAATATAGACCTAATTACCCTTTTATCAAGGTCCCAAAAGCGGCATATTTGATATGGGTAATTGTGGATAGAATGACTAAATCAGCTCATTTCTTAGTAGTTAACACGACTGTCACTGTAGAAGAGTAAGTCAAGTTGTACATTCACAAGATTGTGAGGTTTCATGGAGTTTCTTGTTATCATCTCAGATATAGAAGCTCAGTTAACATCCCAATCTTAGAGATCTTCTCAAAAAGGACTGGTTCAAAGGTGAACCTTAGTACTGCCTTTCATCCCCAGATAGATGGTCAGGCAGAGTGTATAATTTAGACATTGGAGGATATGTTTAGGGCTTGTGTCCTTGACTTTTAGGGTAATTGAAATGATCATATACCTTTTAAACTTTACGTATAACCTTAGTTATCATGCAAATATTCAGATGGTTCCCTATGAGGCTTTGTATGAGAGGAGATGTAGGTCACTAATTAGGTGGTTTGAAGTTGGTGAAGCTGAGTTGACTAGTCCAGATTTGGTTTATCAATCTATGGAGAAGGTAAAGGTTATTAGAGAAAGGTTAAAGACTGCACAAAGTCACTAGAAGTCTTAAATTAATATGAGAATAAGAGACTTAGAATTTTGGATGGATGATTAGGTGTACTTGAAAGTGTCACCCATAAAGGGTGTTATGAGAATTAGGAAAAATAGGGACTCTAAGTCCTCATTATAATGGTCCATATTAGATTATGAAAGGATTGGGAATGCTGCTTATAAATTAAAGCTGCCTTCTGATGTAGTCGCAATTCATCTTGTTTTTCACGTCTAAATGTTGAAGAAATGCTTAGGAGATCCTTGATTGGAAGTTTTTGTTAATAATATTGAAGCGAAAGATAGTCTATCCTACTAGAAGATCCCAGTCCAAATCCTTGATCGTCGTATTTGCAAACTGGCGACTAAAGAGATAGTCTCAGTCAAAGTCTAATAGAGGAATCAATTTGTTGAGGAAGCCATATTGGGAGCCGAGTAATACATGAAAGCTAAATACCTATATCTATTAGTTCCTAATGCCGAGAATGCTGAAGGTAATGTCCTTACCCTTGATTTGAATTGATTTGTCTATCCTTGAGTTGATTGTCTAGAGAATTTGATTGGTTGATTGATTGTTGAGAGGAGTGTCACGACCCAAGCCTAGGGCCTAGATGTGATCGGTGAATGGGGAACCCAATAGAACCCCAAACAAGCCTCATAGCATATTACTATACATCCTTGGTCATGGAAGCAACTAAAATGATAATAAAAGGTAAGCATAAACAAGGGGAAATTGGGGCTAAGGAAGTGAGAGAGAAAAAGAGTAATACTTAAATACCATATATGAGTCAATATCAAGCATAATACATAACTTGTCCAACAACACCTCTAAGCGTAGATACTTAGTGGGGGCTGTGTCCTGTCAAATTACAACACATTTGGTTCCTAAAACAAAGGATTTTGTGAGTTCTTAACCTGAATTTTTAGTGTTTTGATATGTTTTTGTGTTAATCTTGAAGAAAAGTTAGGTTGGCATGATTTTGAAAAAAAGTTATAGATTTTGCTGAAGCATAGGTCATACGAACCCACCTACAAGTCATAGCTCACACTACGAGTCACAGATTCTGTTATGGCAGGAATTAGAGACCAAAAATCAGAAATCTACAAAGTGAAGGTCACTCCTACAAGCCCAGCCCACGAGTCATAAAACACTCTAGGACAGCTAAAATTAGAGAGCCAAAATGTTGGACCAAAAACTGAATACCAAGACTACGAGATTAATATACCAGTCATAGTCCAAGCAATGACTCATACCTATGGGTCATATTAGTTCAGTCTAAGATGCCAAGATCCTAATATGAGACCCCAACTATGACTCGTAGGCCATCCTATAAGTCAAAACTTCAAAATTTATTAGACGCTAGTTGTCTCTTTTGCATAAATTTTAGGGTTGTTTTGTACACACTATAAATAGTTTAAGTTAGGTTATTTTGAAGAGTTCCACCAGACACATTACTCAAGGATATTTTTTGAAGCTTTTCTTAGGTTTTAGAGTAGATTAATTGTTCTTTCTTGAAAGATTCATTTTGGAAAATTACAAACCTTGTTTTGTACACATTGTGGATCAATCAAGCATATGGGGTTTGCAACTTGTGTTTATTTCCTTCATTGTTATTGGTGATACTCTCAACTATGGGGAATATAATTCCCAAGTTATTTCCAAAATTGAGCATTTTCCCGTAATCTAGTTAGCATTCATTTTAAGTTGTTCTTTGAATTACAACAACCTCCCCCCCTCCCCCAATCAAGAGATTCTAGTTATAAATAATAGGAATGATTAGTAGTGAAATCCTAAAGTCAAGCCCTGTATTCCCTGTGAATTCGACCCTGACCTTGATTAAGTTAATTATTGATAGCGACTGTTTTCTTATTGGAGCATGACCATCATCATAAAATGATGACATCATTGCCGGGGAATACTGCTAGGTTTGATTTGATTTTGCTAATAGTTCATTCTAGTGTTAATTTCTAGAGTCTCTTGTAATTTACTTTTGCTTTGCTTTTGTTGTTTGATTTCTTTTACAGTGTATAGTAGGTTGTATGACGAACACAAGGATCCAAGGTAATCCCTTAGCTCCCCTAAATTTGGAGATCCATCGACTACCAAAAAGATGACCTGAGTGAATGAGGATATTGAGGTTGAGGAGGATATGCATGGGAATGAGGAAACCTTAAGAAGAGAGAAGAATCCACTACCAAGGGTTTAAATTTCCACAACTTAGAGACTTCAATAAAAATGCTTACGGATGGAATCAATACCGTCTAAACCCTATGGCGATAGATGTTACCGATTCTATAGTACTGCACCCTATACCTGTAGATGCTAAGCTCATGGTATCAAGTGGATTGCTCTAGATGCTCCAAAACTATGGCCTATTCACCGAGTTACTGTCAGAGGATCCCCATCGTCATCTCCAAAATTTCATCTTCGTGTGCAAAACTATCATGGGGACACAAAATATTTCTAGTGATATTGTGGAATTGAGGGTTTTCCTATTGTCACTGACTGGCAATGCAACAATATGGTTGTCTGAACTTTCTTTGGGTACCATCATGAGTTTGAGCTGCAAAGGGTGTTCCTAGAAAAATATTTCCCAAGGTCAAAGAAGCTGAAGCTTAAGGACCAAATTAATAACTTTAAGCAATTTCCTAGAGACTCTCTTAGCACTACATAGGAGAGATTCACCAAATGCTTGATGATGGTCCCTGAGCACAAAATTGTTGGTGATGCTTTAGTGGAGATCTTTTATAGAGCACTTGATGATAATAGCAAAGCATGTGCTAATACGATCATGGGAGGTGTTTTACTTGATCAACCATTTGAACTTGTCACTGAGAGAATATAATAAGTGGTGAAGACCAACCAAGCATAGGGCCAAAGTGAGAGGGGTACAACAAAGAACTTTTATGCGGTTACCGTAGATAATGGGCAAGCAAAAGTGAATGAAGACATTTTGGAGCAACTTGCTCAACTCTGTACGAGCATGGATTTGGTTTTGAAGCAAAACCAAGCTAGCATTAAGGCAATAGCTCACCAACCCCCAATTAATCATGTATATGATGATCAATTCTTTGATGACAATGCCTATTATGTAAGCAACTAAGCCCATTCTTTCCGGAACAACCCCCTAGGGTCCAATTCGGACTATTGGAGGCAAGGTTCCAGGAATTAAGGTCCAAAATTAAATTGTGATAGGATGTATAGAGATAATAGGGGTGGATATTATGAGAGAGAAAGAGAGAGAGAGAGTGTCAGACGCAGAATGGAGGACACGAGAAGGCTACAGAAGCAGTCCTTATATGCCACCACACAATCGTGATGCCGGATCAAGAAATTCTATGATCGAAGATATGTTTGATAAATTACTGAAAAGGGCGAATAACTATGATGATAATTTAAAGGGGATGAAGGCCGATATTTCAAGCATAAACCAGAAAATAGAGTCTCATTCCTTGGTAATTAAGCAACTTAAGCAATAATTAGGACAAATGTCTTCACAGTTGAACCAACTGCAGAAGGGTACCTTATCAAGCGACATAGTTCAAAAGCCTAAAAACGAAGGGCATTGCATGGCAGTGATGATGAGGAGTGGCAAGAGCACAATAGATCCTTCTATGCAAAAGGTGAAGAACAAGAACCACAAGAAGAGAATGAATGAAGGAACCCAAGCATGCAATGCAGAAGATTAATCCAAGAAGTATAAAACCTTTCCTAGGACTCCTCCTCCTTTCCTTCAAAGGCTTAGAAAGAGAAAGGAGGAAGGTAAGTTTGAACAATGTTTGGCAATGCTAAAAAAATTGTCAGTAGACCTTCCTTTAGTTGATTCCCTTGAAAGGATGTCAGGACTTGCCAAATGGATGAAGGATCTAGTCAAAAAGAAGGTAAAAGTGAGTCAAGACCTCTCTAGAGATGTTTAGTGCCATAGTTCTATCACTACAAAATCATTGGTGCAAAAGCTTAAAGACCTAGGTATATTTACCATACCATGTACTGTAGGAGAACTATTGTTCGCTAGAGCACTATGTGATTTAGGATATAGATCAATTTAATACCTCTCTCCATATTTATAAATCTTGGTTTTGGAAGCCTTGTCCCTACAAAGATGCGATTGTTGATGGCAGACAGAACAGTCAAGAAGCCTGTGGGGATTTTGTATGATTTGTTGGTAAAGGTAGAAATAATTAATATTTCCTATGGATTTTGTTATACTTGAATGTGAAGTTGATTTTTGCATTTCCAATCATTTTTGGAAGACCTTTCTTAGCCACAGGACAAGCATTAGTAGATATGGAGAAGAGTCTACTCATTTTCCGGCTTGGTGAGGAAGTAGTGGGGTTTCAAGTGGGTCAACAAGATGAGAAGAGTCAGAGTTCTAAGTCATCTCAATAATTATATCTGATGTGAAAGATGAAGCCAAAATTCCTATAGAATTAAGGCTTGGTGTGGATCCTATGGCAGCCATGTTGATGAACTTTGAGGGTGATAATATTCCTAATTATGAGGAAACAGTAAATTCTCTTAGAGTGTCATTTGGGAAAAGGCAGCAGGCAAGGTTTAAGTTGGATTTATGCAATAGGGAGACACCACCTACAAAGCCTTCTATAGAAGTGCCACTAGAGTTAGAGTTAAAGGCACTACTAGTGCATCTGAATATGCCTACTTGGGAGAGAATATTACGTTACCTGTCATCAGCACAGAAGATTTAAGTAAAGCTCAAACAGAAAGCCTAGTCTCAGTTCTCAAGAAGTATAAGCGAGCCATTAGATGGACAATTGTAGACATCATCAGCATTCCCCCTAGGTATGCTCTGATAAGATTCAGTTAGTCAAAGATTACAAGCCGAGTATTGAACAGCAAAGGTGGTTGAACCCCCCAGTGCAAGAGGTTATGAGGAAAGAGATCATCAAGTGGCTTGATGTGGGAGTAATCTACCCGATTGCTGATAGTGAGTGGGTGAGTCTAGTGCAGTGCGTTCCAAAGAAGAGAGGCATCATAGTGGTGCCTAATGCATAGAACGAGTTGATCCCCATGATACCAGTCACAAGATGGATAGTGCGCATGGATTATAGAAAATTAAATGCTTCTATTGAGGAGGATCACTTTCCAATGCCCTTCATGGATCAGATGCTCGACAGACTAGCAGAAAAGGGATGTTATTGTTTCCTTGATGGGTACTCCAGTTACAATCAAATTGTTATTGCACTTAAGGATCAAGAGAACACAACGTTCACATGTCCTCATAGTACTTTTGCATTTAAGAGAATGCCCTTTGGACTTTGGAACACTTCAGCCACATTTTAGAGATGCATGATGTCTATTGTTTTGGACATGGTTGAAAGCACTATTGAGGTATTCAGGGATGACTTCAATGTCATTGGCCAGTCTTTTGCATTTGTGTGATGTGTTGCAAAGATATGTTGAGAGTCACTTGGTGCTAAACTGGAGAAATATCATTTTATGTCAAAGAGGGGATCATGCTTGGTCATAGAATTTCAGGCAAGGAAATTAAGTTGAATAAAGCAATAATTGAGGTGATAAAGAAATTGCCACCACCGATCTCGATAAAAGGTATCGAAAGTTCTTAGGCCATGCTGAATTTTACTGTCGTTTCATAAAGGATTTCTCCAAGACTCACAACCCTTGTGTAAGTTATAAGAAAAAGATGCCAAGTTTGTATTTAATGATGCATGTATGCATGCCTTCGAAGAATTAAAAAGAAGGCTAACTACAACACCCATTATTGTAGCTCCAGATTGGTCACAACTATTTGAGCTAATGTGTGATACAAGTTGAGTGTCACTCGGCATGGTGTTGGGGCAATAAAGAGAGACAATCATGCACCCGATCTATTAAGCTGGCAATGCACTGAGTCTGGCTCAAAACAATTAAATCATGACTGAGTAAGAATTGCTTGCATTGGTGTTTACATTTGAAAAATTCCATTCGTACTTGTTGGGAGCTAAAGTGATTGTGCATACAGACTATGCAATGCTCAAATATCTGATGGCAAAGATGGATGCAAAGCCAAGATTGAATAAATGGATACTTCTCTTGCAGGAATTTAATTTTAATATGATTGATAGAAAAGGGTCAAAAAACTATGCGGGTGATCACCTTTATAGATTGGAAGATGAGGCTATGGTGTAACTTGATGATGGGTTTGACATAAATGACTCATTCCCTGATAAAAGAGTTCTGGTAGCGTCACATGAACTTATACCTTGGTTTACAAACTATGCCAACTATTTAGTGAGTGATGTAGTGCCCTCTAATGTAAACACCAATGAACGTCGCAAGTTAATGAATTATATAAAGAAGTTCTTCTGGGATGAGCCATATTTATTTCAGATCTGTGCTGACGGGATCATCCGTAGAGGTGTCCCAAAAGTAGAGATAATGAGCATTCCTGAAGCATGTCACTCTTCATTAGTGGGTGGATATCATAATGGAGCTCAAACTGCTTACAAGGTGTTGCAGTATGGCTATTACTGCCCATCCATTCATCAAGATGCACATGACTATGTAAAATTATGTGATAGATATCAAAGAGAGCGCGGAGTTTCGGAAAGGCACGAACTTCCCCTGAATCATATTTTCGTCATCGAACTGTATCATGTTTGGGGCATTGATTTTATAGGACTATTTACTAGCTAGCATGGTAACAATTATATTCTTGTTGTAGTTTATTATGTCTCCAAGTGGGTGGAGGCCATAGCTCTACCAAACAATGATGGTAAGACTTTTACAAGATTTCTCTGAAAGAGTATTTTCTCCAGGTTCGGTACATTTCTGGCAATTATTAATGATGGAGGTTCTCACTTATGCAATTGACTGTTTAAATCCCTCCTTGAAAGAGATGGTGTGAAGCACTGTGTGGCAACCACATATCATCCCCAAACTAGTGGGCAAGTGGAAGTATCGAATAGGAAAATAAAGTAAATCTTATCCAAAATGGTGAATGTGCATCATACTGATTAGTCAAGGAGGTTGGATGATGTTTTAGAGGCCTACTGAACTGCCTTCAAAACTCTTATCGGAATGTATCCTTATCAACTGGTGTTTGGCAAGGCCTGCTACTTGTCGATTGAACTTGAACACAAAGCATTGTAGGCATTGAAGAAACTGAATCTAGATTGGCATGAAGGTGCAACCTCTAGATTAATGCAAGTAAATGAACTTGATGAGTTTATACTGTGAGCCTATGAGAGTTCCGCCTTGCACAAACAACAAATGAAGGTTTACATGAAGGTTCAGTAGAATTGAAGATCGCCAGTTTGCTACGGGAGACATTGTCTTGCTTTAACACTCAATGATAATGTGGTTTCCTAGACAATTCAAATCTAAATGGATGGGGCCTTTCAAAATTATGTACGTTTTTAGCCATGGTGCTATCGAGTTAGAGAGTAAAGATGGCAAAGATTTCAAAGTCAATGGTCAAAGGGTAAAAAGGTATATAGGTGACTTGGCAGAGGTCAAAATGGTGGAAAATTGGGACCTTGAAGAGGCATGAATGCAGCAGCTTCTTGTCATGCTGCGACATTAAAACAGGCGCTTCCTGGGAGGCAACCCAAGGTATGCCCCTTGCATTTTTATTGTTTTTGCGTTTACTTTGAGGACAAAGTATTATCTTTTGGTGGGGTGGTGGAAGTTATGGATTAAGGTGAAGTCTGAGCAGCCTCAAGTCTATAACTTCCCCTATTTTTGATTCCAAGGTTTTCTTGCCATGTTTCTTTTTTGTTGTAGATGTTTAATTTTTTGTACAACCGATATGCTTTAGGAAGTATAGATAATTTGTAAATACATAGTAATGTTATCTTATGGCATATATATAGCTCTTAAGTTTTCTTTAAACTTTTGATGCAAAATTGGGTACCCTCAAAAAATTTTTAGGTTATGAGTATTGATGCATTCATACATTTCTAAGTATCTGGCAGTGTTTGTTCAGATATTGTAAAGGTAAGCTAAGACTGAAATCATGACCTGTAAGTCTATACTTAATTGTGGATACAAATGTCATGTGATGTTCTTAGCTTAGTTTGATGCATTCATGTATCATTGTATGTACTCAGAACTTGCCCTAGTACTCTAAGATTGGTTTGAATTGGTTTATTTGAAAGGGATGTTAGGCTTTTGCTCTAATAGTAAGCCCACTTTTGCCTAAATTGCCTACCAAATGAGCTAGTGAATCCATTGCTCTGAATGTTTGAGCTTCTCATTCACTCATTCTTTCTTGACACCTTGCTGACTTGACCTTTATTTGATGAATTACCCTCATATTGGCCCTAATCTATCCTTGAACATGTGAAACTTGATTGAGGATAAAAGCCTAAGTTGAGCATGGCTATATTAGTGGCCCTAATTTGAGACATAGATACTGTGTACTTCACCTTAAGCTAAAAGCCTAAGTTGAGGGTGGCCCTTATTATGGTAAAATAACAAAAATAAGGTGGTTCGTTGAAGTGAAAATAAAGAAAATGATTAATCATGAGCCGGATGAAGAAAAAGAAAAGAAAAAGTGTGTTGGTCTGAAAAGATGTGCAAAAATGAGTTTGAAATTGAGGCACGCTTGTAAAAAGTGAAAGAACAGCCCCGGTAAAGCTTAAAATAGTGGAATAAGAGAGGAGTTAATGAAATTTGATGGGTTGTGAAGGTAAAAGTGTTGGTAAGCATGGTTCAAGGATAGCTTTTAGTAACTAAATGCCTAAAATGCCATTTCAAAGCACCAAGAACCTATTTTACAAGATCTTAAGTCCTAAATTGATCCAAATTCACTTTGTTACCAAGCCAGGAAAATGAGAATAGGGGCAAGCTTATGGTGTTAGTCATTGTGCATGAATTTCAATTATGAAAGTGAGAATGTTTCCTCAGTCCCTGATTTATGCATGTTCTTTAGTGAGTATAAGGGACTTCTTTCTAGTGAGGGCATTTGCACTACTTGAGTAGCATATGACTATGCTAGTGAATGTGGAAGGTTAATGCTCCTTAGCTTACCAAAGTTGGATTGTTAAGTACCTCATGATGTTCTTGTTTGCTCAATAACTTTGCAACTCTATTTTGAAAGTAGTAGTTGGGTACCTGAATCTAATTAGTTATGGTATATGCCATTTTTATGGCTGCTATATATTTCTCTTTGTCTATGTAGATTGACTCATCACTTGAGGACAAGCAACAATTCTAAGTTGAGGGTATTGATATGCTGTCAAATTACAGCACATTTAATGCCTAAAACAAAGTATTTTGTGAGTTCTTAAAGCGACTTTTTAGTATTTTGATGTGTTTTGTGTTAATCTTGCAGAAAAGTTAGGTTGGTATGATTTTGAAGAAAAGTTACAGATTTTGCTGAAGCATAGGCCATAGAGCCCACCTACAAGTCGCAGCTCACACTACGAGTTGTAGGTTGCATCATAGCACAAATCAAAGACCAAAAGTCAGAAATCTGTTAAGTGAAGGTCACTCCTACGAGCCTAGACCATGAGTCGTAAGACACTCTATGACTCATACAAGTGGACTGTAGCCAGAATCAGAGAGCCAAAATGTTGGACCAAAAACTAACTCATACAAGTGGACTCATAGCGAGAATCAGAGAGACAAAATGTTGGACAAAAAACTAAAGACCAAGACTACAAGAGCAACATATAAGTTATAGCCCAAGAACTGACTCGTACCTATGGGTCATACCAGTTCAGTCCAAGATGCCAAAATCCTGATATAAGACTCTAGCTACAACTCGTAGGCCATCCTACGAGTCATAATTGCAAAATTGATCAACTGCCAACTGTCTTTTCTGCATAAATTTTTAGAATTGTTTTGTACATAATATAAATAGTTTAAGTTAGGTTATTTTGAAGAGTTCGACCAGAGGCATTACTCAAGGATATTTTTTGAAGATTTTCTTTAGGTTTTAGAGTAGATTATTTGTTCTTTCTTGAAAGACTCATTTTGTAAAATTGCAAATCTTGCTTTGTATATATTGTGGATCAATCAAGTTTATGGGTTTGTAACTTGTGGTGTTTATTTTCTTTATTGTTGTTGGTGAAACTCTTAACTATGTCTCTTATTTGCATTTTTGTGTGTTTTGCTTTAGCCATGATAGCAAAGCACCCACAACTTAGGGTTGTAGGAACCATGGGTAGTTGACTTGAAATGACCTAGATTTGTTC
>JAOTQJ010099304.1:0-10000 GCA_025642045.1 Solanum sejunctum
ATCCAAAAGGAAAAGTATAGGAGAAGGAAAAGTGAAGGAAGAACAACATACTTAAAAGTGGTTTGACTTTAGTGCTCCGCAAATTCCCTATGAAATGCCACTCTATGTCATCTTAAAGCTGCAATTCACCAAACGATAGCAGTATAAACACCTCATGAGAAACACAATACTTCACATTGTTACCTATAGGAAAGTCTACATAAAAAATAAAAGTTAACATGAAGAAAATACTCTCTCTCTCTCTCTTTCTCTCATGCACACACACTAACAAGCACAAAAAATAAATAAATAAATAAATAACATAAAATAAAATAAAATCAGAAAATAGATACAGGACATGGCTAAGTCCTAGAAGAATGAATTAGTACAAAACACCAATTAAAATGTAATTAGAATGGCAATAATTTGAACATCCTAAGGACTAACTAATCTGCATATTGTATTACTAATACAAACAGCTAAAACCAAATGAATCCATTGTCCTCGCTATTTAGGAATTAGATTACACTATAAATTTCTATGCAGGACAGATTACTATCCCAAGAACCTCCTTTTTCAAAATCATGATGAAATATAGCATATTAAACTCAGACAAATTAGCCCGCATAGTTAATATAGCAGCTTAGCATATTAAACTCTGAAAAATGATAAAATATCAGTTAAATTAGCGAATCCCAATCAAGCCGTAACCTGTCCTTCCCTGCCCCATAAATTAATTTAATAGAATGAGTTTTTCCAGCCCTTCCCTCCCCACCCCACCCCCTCCGTGCCATTAAAACTCTTCTCTGGCTCGGCATGACTCGCCCTACCCCAATTGTCATCCCGACCAACACAAACTGACCATTATCAAGATAATGAAATAATCTACACAAGGCCATAATAATAAAACGAGACCTATGTGTACACTCATTACGATCAAGTGGTGGCCTCAATAAGAAAATCCTTTAAATTAAACATGAAAATAGTGTCTTTGACATTGTCGAGGTATGGGGTTATAGAATATCCTACAAATAAATGAATTTTAGTTTTTTGTCTCTTCTCCACTATCTGTCTCAACAGTGGAACACTCATACAAGGATACATCTAACATACATATGTGCAAGAACACTAAATAAGAAGAAAAAAACTAGTTGAAAACTTAAAATTGGAGAAAATACAAAATTTGCAAAAATAGGCATTCTAGAAAGCATTTCACAGTTACAATAATAGAACTTTACCTTGAAAAGATGGCAGTCCAAGAATCCTTCGGAATATTATGAAGCCCAGCAAAGTGAGTGAGATGTAGAAGGAAGAGAAGAAGATCTTTATTTTGGTGCAATAAAACTAAAAGGGGAAAATTGCCTTTATATAACTGAAAAATAAAACAAACCTAGCGAACTAGTAGAACTTGAAAACAAACCAAGTGTTTGCTTTGCTGAAATTACTGAGCTTCTCTAACAGAACTGGATAAGATGATACTCTTTCCTGAATTTTCTCCAACTAAAGTGAAATATGAGGGAGGTACAAATATAATACAGTCAGATGTGGTATGAAAATATTACGGAGGGGCAGGTCGGTGTGGAGAAACGTGTGATTCTCATACTAAAAAAAGGGAACTTTAATTAATTAAGAATATACTTTTAACGTCTGCACAGTATTCCCTCGCTAATAATAAACTAAAATCTGACTTTTAATGACAGAAAAAACTTTGGATGTTATAAATACACCTTTAACAACTGGATTTTTCTCCCTTCGTTAAGAATTTGTTGTTAAAAGTAAAATTTCTTATAGTAGATATAAGGGTGAAATTTGGATAAGTATAGATAAAAATACATTTGGGAAAAACTTGGACCCAACACTTAGAATATTTGGACCGCACACGAAAAACACTGCCAGGAAAAATACACCTCTCCGTATCGCGAAGAGGATGCGGAGTCAAAATTGTACATGAGCGCACCCTTGGCGCATCGCGCCAGGGGGGCGGATTGCTCTCTGGAAATCGTCACTTAAAAATTTGTAATTGCTAATCTTTCGCTCTTAAATCGCAGTAAGACCCTTTTTCTCCTAATTTTGACCCCCTGATCACAAATATGAAGTCAAAATTTTAAAATAACGAATGAATTTTAAGATATATTGAAATTAAAATTTTGGGCATTTCGAGGCACATTTTCGGGCAATTTTTAGGTCGTTTCACCCATGTACTAACTATTACCTACTAAAATGGGTTATGACCTATGCTATACCACTCACCCTCTAGTATAAGGTACTTTCATGATCTAATCATGTCACCTTATTGTGTTGAACAAGTTATGCAAGAATGATTATTTTGGAGCATATTTTACTTCAAGTATCATTCATGCATGCCATATTGATATCTTACTTATCCTTTGTTTATAATTATGCATTTTGATCATATTGCCTATCCTTTATTGCATTGCATCCTACATACTTAATACATTCAAACGTACTAACGCATACTCCATGCCTACATGATATTACCATGTAGCGACCGGAGCTCTATTTGACTCCTCCTCCACATGGCTAGTTTGACATCCTGAAGAAAAGCTTGGTGAGTTCTCAAGTTCGAGGACATTATCTACTTTCTCTTGTTATTTCAAAAGCATCTTTATGTTGATATTTGACAATTATGAGGGTGAGCCCGAAAAGTGTCTTGGGCCCCACTCTATTCTATGTTTAGAGGTGTTGTTGGAATATTATGATGTATATATGCTATGAGCTTGATTCTTATGTTTTATGATATCAAAGAATTCCTTTAGTCCCTTTATCCCCATTTTGACTCTCTTATTGTTTTTTAATTGTTTCCACGATTAAGGATGTATGTATGATATGCTAAAAGGTTTGTTTGGTGTCCCATCGGGTTCCCCATTCACCATATCACGTCTAGGCCCTAGGTCTAGCTCGTGACAAAGATGGTATCAGACCACTAGTTTGTTAATGGTCCTCGAAATTCAACACACTGCGTAGATTAGAGTCTTATTCATGGTTGTGAAGCGCACCAGAATTATGAATGGGAGGCTATGAGGCGTTTTAAAAAATGTTTCACTTCTTCGTAGTCTATAAAGTGACTTAGTTTTAAGGTAAGGCTTATTCCCTCTAAAGAATATTCTTTGCTCTTCTAGTTGTTGATCATGTTGTTATAAAGAGATAGAACAAGGAGAGGTCATGCACTCGTGGGACAACCGGCTTACCCTGCTCCTCAAGATCCTCAAGATGGAGGAGCTACTGAGTTGAATTCCGGAATGATATCACCCTGTTGGGCCATGATATGGCCAACCAAATCAACCAACGAGCCTAAGTTCTTCATGTTCTCACTCCTACCTCAAGGGTAAGGGACTTCACTAGGATAAATCCACCGGAGTTCTATGGGTCTAAGGTGGATGAGGATCCCTAAGAGTTTCTTGATGAGGTGTACAAGGTGTTAACTATCATGGGGTGACTTTGGAGGAAAATGCAGAGTTAGAGGCCTACAAACTCAAAGGGGTGGATCAAATTTGATTTATGCAATAGAAAATAGAGAGGGAAAATCGTGATGTTATTTCTTGGGAGGAGTTTAGGATGTCATTTCTCAACCAGTTCTTCCCTCTTAATCTATGGGATGCCAAAATGATGGAATTCATGAATTTGAAGCAAGAGTCGATGAGTGTGAGGGAGTATGCCCTCAAGTTCAACCGACTCTCTAAATATGCTCTACAATTAGTTGTCGATCCGAGGTCTAGAATGAATAAGTTTGTGATAGGGCTATCCAATTTAGTGAATGAGGAGTTTCGTGCCTCTATGTTGATAAGTGATATGGATTTTTCCCATCTCATGACATATATCGAACAACTTGAGGGAGAAAAACTTAGGAAGAAGAGAAGTGGAGAGTCCAAGAGGGCTCGATTTGAGGATGACCAGTTCCAACAAGGTATCACGTTTCAAGGTCGAGGGTTTCCTATTGCTCTAAACAAGGGGCTTGTTATGGATGCAATGGATAATCCAAGGTTCCAAGGTGGAAATGGTGGGATTAGATTTCCAAAATGCCCAAAATATGAAAAGCATTATCAAGGCAAATGCTTAATGAATTCAAGTGCGTGTTATAGGCATGGGAGAGTAGGTCATAAGCTTGTTGAATGCCCTTATGTTCGAAACAAGGGCAAGGAGGGTCGTCCTGAAGGTCAAGGTAGTCATGTTTCTCAAGAGGCCCAAGGAGGCAAGGGGTAGATGAGGCGCCCGATGTTGCTACCGTTACGTTAAAGTTTTCTTTGATCTTGATGTGTATGCATTGGTAGGTCCAGGTGTCACTATTCCTGACATTATTCCTTTTGTTGGTAGTGGGCTTCATATGTGTCCAAAATTATTATGTGGACATTTTAGTGTCTATCCTATTAGTGAGTCTATTGTAGCTAGAAAGGTCTCTGGAAATTGTTCCATGGTCATGTTACATTTAGGTCTTGGCTTGTGATTTTGTTGGATTAGATGTGGTGGATTTTGATGTCATTCATGGGGTGGATTTTGATGTCATTCATGGGGTGGATTGATTACATGTATATTTGTCTCCATTGGTTGTAGAACCCGTAGAGTCAAATTCCAATTTCGTATTAAACCCATCCTTGAGTGGTAGTGAAGAGGTAGGTTCATTTCTTATCTTAAGGTCCAATTGATCCCTAAGGTTTGTATTTATCATCTTATAAGAGTAGGAATGTTGAGTCTAAGGTCCTTCCTATGAGTCGTTTCCAGTGGTCAATGAGTCCTTGATGTCCTTTCTGATATTTTGAATTTAGGGTAGTGTCGTTTGGTGCGGCTAGTACACCAGTTATGTCTATAGGTCTCATGAATAGGGTCTTTAATCCCTACCTAGGTATGTTGTGGTAGTCTTTGGTGATGATATGTTGGTTTGTTTTTGGAAGTGAGGAAGAGCTTGTGGATCATTTGAGGGTGATGTTGTGAATTTTGAAGAGGTGAGGTTGCTTGCTAATTATGGAAAATGTGGGAGTCTTTAGGGTGACAAAAGGGTGGTTGGAGAAGTACATCGGTTGACTAGGTAGGGAATGAGGTTGGGTGAAGTTGACAATGGTGTTGTTGTGGTTTTGATGGTTCCAAATCTTCTTTGGTTGAAGAGGTCTAGTTAAGCAAGGCCTTGATTTCCGCCTTGATAAAGTTGGAGGTCATGGTGAGGGATGGTAGATTAGAGGTTTTCTCCCAAGGGGGAGATGGTGGCTTTTGATGCCAAAATAGACCTATGTGTGTTTAAGGTTGACAATTGTGTTAAGGTTTGTAGGTCCTTATAGGGTTGGAGGGATTGGAAAAGTTGCACAAGGATTAGAGTTGCTTATGTATATGTATATGTATATGGTTCATCCGATTTTCCCATGTGTCTATGTTAAGGTGGTGTGTGATGACCCAAGTGCTATGGTAACTTTGAAGGTTGTGGATGTGACGAGGTATAATTTGACTTATGGAAGGTTCTGGTAGAAATCTTGGATAGGCAAGTGAGAAGGTTGAGAGACAAGGATGTAACTGTCGTCAAGGTTCTTTGGAGGAATTGATGAGATGAAGGAGTCAATAGGGGAGCCGAAATGGTCATAAAAGAGCGATATTCGTACCTCTTTCACTCCATGCAACCCTTACATAATAACGAAGTCCTTCATGTGATTCCAAGTCTTAAGATTCATCTCTCATGTCATTTGTACACATTCATGTTTAAATTGATAAGTTCATGGAGATTTTGACACTTATGTTGAGTTTTTTTTTTCAAAATGATGTTTAAGTGCATTGTTGCATTCTTGTATCGACTGAAATTATCTTGCTTACTTTTCTTGTATATGTTTCTTTGACATTCGGGGACGGATATTTCCAAGGGAAAGATGTTGAAATGCCTTGCTTAGGAATGCCCCATAATCATAATTTCCTTATGTCTCTCAAATTGGGGATATTTAAACACCCTCCACATAGCTCAGATTGAACCTATGATCCATTTTTTTTAATATCTAAAAATCCACGAAGAATTTTGCAAATCTGACTTTATATTCTTGTTCAAAGGGCACAATTGAGTGAAAAAATGAGTACCTACAAGATATAGTTTATCCGTGCCAAGAAAATAATTTTTTGGTGAAACTTTACAAAAATAATAGTTGTCCGCGATCAGTCCGCGACACAGACCAGGCGTAAACTAGTTTAAAAATTTATAAAAAATTCTTTTTTTACTCCAGGGCAATTGGGTCAGATCCCAATGCCTATATATCACTCATTCTTTAGCCATTTTTAGCCCTAAAAACTCATCAAAAACTCATCAAAAATCTCAAATTCCTCTCTAATTTTCATCAAATTCTCCATCCATTGTTAGGACTTTCAATAAGTTTTGTTGGAGTTCAAAGAAACCAAATAAACTCCCAAGTCCTCCTCAAGTCCATCTTCAAGAAACTCCAAAATTAAGGTATGTGGGTTTCAACCATTGGGTCTTTTCACCATAGTGCCCAACCTTCCTTTTTTTTAAACATAAATTGCATGTTTCGAAGATGGTTATCTACAAATATATCTTATTATGAATTTTGAGTATAAACCATATTGGGATTTTATGAAATGTTATTCAACTATGCATGTTTTGAGTTATGGAGATATGATCTATTGTGTGTGAATTGATTAGGGGTTTTGATGTATCTTGGAAGAGGGTATTACTACCATGCCCCGGAAGAGTATCCTAGACGTAACCGGCACTTACAGACTATTGCTAGTCCCTAAGCAAACCACTTGGCCTCATCACATTCATTCGTTCATGCATTCTACTATGTGCGGAAGACATAAATAAATAAATGGTCACATCATCATCTAGTCTCAAAATAATATTATAATAAAAGAGGCTAGTAGGAAGAACTAGCTTACAATTTTACATCAACATTCAACTCTAGTCTATGAAGCCTCTATCACTATCAAGTGGTACAAATGACAGACCCATGGCTACCTCAACCAAAATAAAACTAATAAGTGCCTAACTCTAAGGCAAGATGAAATAAATGTAATGAATCCTCCAAAGTAGGGGAGGCTCACCAATAAGTTGGACGTCACAAATCCCCAACGATACGCTTGTTGACGATCTCCAAATCATTTATCTACATCATGAAATGATGCAGACTGAGAAGGGGATGTTAGTATGTCGAAAGTACTAGCATGTAAAATATCTTAGTGAAACTGAAACAGGTAGAATAACATAGAAACGACAATCAACATCAAGGATAGTAACAATTAACATGTCAAATGTCTATCTAAAGCAAGAATAAGTAGTAGACAAGTGACTCATCTACCACTTGACTTATAAATCAAAACAGACTCATCTCAAAGGAACTCAACTGAACTCATCTGATCACATCTTATCTCGACTCAATCTACTCAGTTTGTAAACTTTCTGGGAGTTTCTCGAACCTGCATCTATCACTTATGAACCGGCGATGGTACAACGAAGCAATGTCATTGCGACATCCGCTCAATACCTTGTTGGGGTAGAAGGGAGTACATCTATGGGTGTATAATAACATCAAGTCCTCTTTTGGGAATAAGGAAACATCCATTTCTCACGGTCCAATCCTCTTCTACGCTGGCCACATAGTTAATGAGTGCGAGTGGGACTCACTCTTACTCATTTTCTGTGCTTAATACTCCTCGCGGGACTTAACATGCTCATAAACATCAATATCATCCAATCATCGTCAATTATCTCATCTCAAATCAGCCTCATAGGGACTCTCATCATCTCATTAATCCACTCCCCAATCAAGAGCTCAGGGCTTAGAACAATCATTAGGGACAATAGAATAGACAAATCATTAGAGTTTATTTATGAAGGCTCAAGGGACTATCAAGTTCTATCAATCTATCATCACTCTCACACTCACACTCACAATCTCTATCAACATTCTCAATCAAGGCTCTCGACTCAATTCCTATATTCATTCATGCATTCTTTATGAAATAATAGGTAGGGTTTATATGATATCTCATGAAAATATTCAATTCAAGAAAACAAGTTTATGATGATCATCAACGTATGATAATACATAAAATAAATATAATATCTCAAGAAAATAATCAAGAAATCTTGTAAGTAGACTTAAAAACATTTAACTCACTTCTAAAACCATCTATGGGACACATGAGAGAACAATCCCATGCTTTTTGTTTAGTCTTACATACCTGCGATGAAGACAATACGAATACTTGCAAGAATTTTACTCAAGTCCTCATGATCTCAAGCTTCTTTTCTCTTGCTCTCTCTCAAAACTCTCACCTTTGGATACTGAAAGAAATGGGTTTAGAAACCCCTATTTTACACAAAATGATCTTATAATCATTTATAGGACTTAGAAGGATTGGGATTTACCAAAATACCCTTCCTAAAATAAAGAATAAAAATTTCATCCCATAACAATGTGTCCGTGTCAGATATGTGTTGTTTTAGTGAATTTTTTCAAAACACGTTGAAAAACTGATATCTAGGAAAAAATACACATAAAATACATTTGTCAAGTGCGTTTTAAGTACAAATTTTTGTAAATCTCTTTTCGATCGATTTTTCTATCCTATCAATTTCTTTTTAAAAAAAGATAAGTGTTGGTCCGCGTTCAAGTCGCACCCTCACTATCTCGGGGAAAAATTACTAATATTATTTTTTGACCTGTTTGCTCTAGAATCAGGTCGAGACCATTTTCACACTTAATTTTTTGCACTGATCGTAAATCTGGTCTCGAATCTTCCATCAAAACTTGGAAAGAAGCGTTATGCGCATGATTACCTTCTAGGGGAATTTTGATAATCTCACGGGGTGTTATATTATCTCCCCTTTGGGATTATTGGTCCTCAAATGATGAGTAATGGTGGATATTAAGGCACAAATAGATTCAAAATTCATCTCGACACTCCTATTAGTCAATCAAACTTTTAACTCCTCATCACTATCAATAATCGCTATTCAGACTCATGAATAGACAACCCACTCTAGAAAAGACAATCAGTTTAGTCAAGGGTAAGAACATTACCTCAACATTCTTATCATCAGGTATGAATAAAAATCAAGACTCCTTTTAATACTCAATCAGCTAATCTAGATAGTCACATATCACTCAAAATAGACAAATCGGTTCAGATCGAGAGCAGAGATATTCGCTTAGATATTTTCATCATTAAGCATTAATGGAATGTCACAACTCAATTAATTAAAATCATTTGAATACCTCGACAATAAGCATTTCAAACTGAACAAGGAAGCCATCAACTCTAATAGAGAATGGGACCATAGATACATTAGACTCTATGTACAACTCTCAAGCTTAGCACCTCATCTCAATTGTCCTCCCTTCTATGGCACCTTACTCCCTCAACTTAATCTTATAGCTTGTACTCAAATTTCCAAATTACACCTCCTCCTTTTACATTCAAGCCTACTCTAATCCTCAAGGTGTTATTCACAGTATGATCATATTCCTGCAAAGATAATCTTCAACACACAACTCTAAACTTCCATAGAGGCTTCCATTGAAATATCGCTAGTCCTCTTCACTACTTCACTACTCTTCCTCAAATCCTTATTACGAAGTCTTCACTAGTCTATCATAAATACTTGTATAATAACAACTACGAATTTAAGCCTATCACTCTAACCACTTCAACTATATTTTACAATTTTCAAGCCTACTTAGCTCTTCGACCTCCACCCTTCAATGAGTTCTCACTCAAAGTCACACCAACATACTCTTACCTATCTAATGTTCATCATAAGACTTTTATCTCTCTCATCCTTCCTATCTCTATCCCTACATGACACAAGTTTAACACTTATACCATAATAGGCATATACTCACTCCTTCTCATCTACCCTTATCCTCACTCTACTACTGTTAACATCACTGCTTGGACCTGGACGAACTCATCATCTCCCCCTTTGTCAAAACCTTAAAATAATACATCTCCATTCAAAATAAGCAGGAATATCACCAGAACTCAATACTCTGTTGCTCGAATACTCATTTCCATG
>JAOTQJ010099335.1:0-11623 GCA_025642045.1 Solanum sejunctum
ACATTTGGTCCCAAACTTTATTAAATCGAACCAATTAAGGACGTTCGGGGTTTAAATTACGTTGTGGGTCCTAACAGAGTGGATGTGGTGCCTGATGTTATTATAGATATATTGAAGGTTTTTGGTTATGATGTGTATGCGTTGTTAGATCCGGGTGCCACTCTTTCTTACATTACTCCTTTTGTTGCCAATAAGCTTCATGTGAGTCCTGAATTGTTATGTGAGCCCTATGAAGTATATACCCCCAATGGTGAGTCTATTATTGCTAGAAGAGTTTATAAGGATTGTCTTATGTCTATATTATAAAAGGTCTTGCGTTGTGATTTTGTTGAACTTGACATGGTGGATTTTGACATTATTCTTGGGATGGATTGGAATATGCATATCATGCTTTCCTTGATTATAGAACCCATAATGTTAGGTTCCAATTTCCTAATAAGCCCGGCCTTGGGTGGAAAAGCTGTAATGTGGTTGTTAAAGGTAGGTTCATTTCTTATCTTAAAGCCTAGAAATTGATTTTTAAGGGTTGCATTTATCATCTTGTAAGGGTTAGGGATGTTGAGTCTAAAGTCCTCCCCATTAAATCGGTTCCAATGGTCAATGAGTTTCTTGATGTCTTTTTTGATGAGGTTCATGGTATTCCTCCCAAAAGAAAAATGGAATTTGATATTGACCTCCTCCTAGATACACAATCCATTTCCATTCCCCTTACCGTATGACCCTCGCGGAGTTGAATGAGTTAAAGGATCAATTGAGGAATTTATTAGAGAAGGGTTTCATAAGGCCTAGCAAGTTACCTTGGGGTGCACTGCTATTGTTTGTAAAAAAAAGCATGGTTCTAGTAGAATGTGCATCGACTATCGACAACTCAATAGAGCCACCATAAAGAAAAAATATCCTCTACAAAGGATAGATGGCCTATTTGATCAACTACAAGGGGCTAGTCACTTTTCTGAGATTGATCTTCGATCCGAATACCATCAAGTGAGGGTGAGGGAGTGTGATATTGCCAAGACAACTTTTCAGAATAGGTATGGGCATTTTGAATTTTGTTAATGTCTTTTGGCTTGACTAATGCACCAATAATACTTATCGATCTCATGAATAGGGTATTTAAAACCTACCTTGATATGTTTGTGCTGGTCTTCATAGATGATATATTGATTTATTCCTGGAGTGAAGAGGAGCATATGAATCATTTAAGAGTGGTGTTACAATTTTGAGAGATAAGAGATTGTTTACTAAATATGATAAGTGTGAATTTTAGTTGAAAGAGGTTGCATTCCTAGGGCATATGGTGTCGGGTGATGGAACTAAAGTGGACCCTTAAAAGATGAATGTGATAAGGAATTGGCCTTGGCCCTTGACTCTAACAGATATTAGGAATTTCTTGGGATTAACAGGGTACTAGCGGAGGTTTGTGAATGTTTTCTCTTCACTTGCCTCCCATTTGACAAAATTGACCCAAAAGAAGGTAAAATTTGTTTGGACCAATGAAAGTGAAAAGAGTTTTCAAACCTTAAAGGACAAGCTTATCTCCGCTCCTATTTTGGCTTTACTAGAAGGGCTAGAAAGGTTTGTGGTTTATTATGATGCTTTGAGGATTGGTTTAGAATGTGTGTTGATGCAAAATGTCAAGGTTATAGGTAGCTAAAGGTGCATAAGCATAATTATCCCACCCATGATCTTGAATTAGCGGCCATGGTATTTGCTTTGAAAATATGGCATCATTATTTGTATGGGGTTTGTGTAGATGTATTTACCGACCACAATAGTCTATAATACATGTTCACATATAAATATCTTAACATGATGCAAAAAAGGTGATTAGAACTCCTTAAGGATTGTGACATGAGTGTGTACTATTATCCCGACAAGGGTAATGTTGTGGTCGATGCTCTAAGTAGAGTGTCTATGGGAAGTCTAGCTCATATTAATGATGGTGATAAGGAGGTGGCTAGAGAAGTACGCTGATTGGCTAGGTTGGGAGTGAGGTTGTATAAAGTATAGAATGGAGGTGTGGAGGTTATAGATGGTTTCAAATCTTCTTTGATTGAAGAGGTCAAGTCCAAACAAAACCTTGACCCCATCTTGTTAGAATTAAAAGCTTTGGTGAAGGATGGTAAAGTAGAGATTTTCTCCCAAGAAGGAGATGGTGTCCTTAGGTACTAAGATAGGATATGTGTGCATAATGTTGATGGGTTGAGGGGTTTGATTTTGAAGGAGGTACATAACTCATCCTACTCTATTTACCCCAGTTCCACAAAAATGTATAGAGACTTGAGGGAGGTGTACTGGTGAGGTGCTATGAAAAGGGTTATTACCAAGTTTGTAGCTAGTTGTAACAATTGCCAATAAGTGAAAGCCGAGCATCAAAGGCCGAGTGGCCTAGCCCAAGATATAGAGATTTCTACTTGGAAGTGGGAAGAGATCAACTTGGATTTTGTGATTGGTTTGCTAAAGACTAGGAAGCACTTTGATTCTATTTGGGTTGTCATTAGGATGACAAAGTCAGCTCATTTTTTGCCGTTTAAAACAACTTATGATGCCAAAGATTATGCCAAGTTATATAATCATGAGTTAGTTAGGTTGCATGGGGTTCCGTTATCTATCATTTCAGATCATGATGCTCAATTCACTTCTCATTTTTGGAGATCCTTCCAAAAGGGTTTTAGTACCAAGATCAAGTTTAGTAGGAAGTTTCATCCTCAAACAGATAGTCAAGCTAAAAGGACAATTCAAACTCTTGATGATACGCTTAGGGCTTGTGTTTTGGGGTTCAAGGGTAGTTAGGATGAACATCTTCCACTCGTTGTATTTGCTTACAATAATAGTTACCACTCTAGTATTGGCATGACTCCCTTTGAAGCTTTATATGGTAGGCATTGTAGATCCCTAGTAGGGTGCTTTGCTCTAGGAAAGATGGCCTTGTTAGGACCAGATTTGGTTATAAAGGCTTTGGAGAAGGTGAGGTTGATAACGGAAAGATTGAAGATGGGTCAAAGTAGGCAAAAGTCGTACTTCAATGTGAGGAGAAAAGACCTTTAGTTTAATGTTGATGATTGAGTTTACTTAAAGGTCTCACTCATCAAGGGTGTGGTTCGATTTGGCAAGAAAGAGAAATTGAGCCCAAGGTTTATGCGACCTTATAGGATTTTGAGAAGAATTGGTAAGGTTCATATGAGTTGGAGTTGCCTATTGGTATGAGTATAGTTTATCCGGTCTTCCATGTGTCCAAGTGCTATAGTGCCCTTAGAAGTTGTGGGTGTTGTGGAGGATAACTTGACCTATGAGGAGGTTTCGATGAAAATATTAGATAGGAAAGTAAAAAGGTTAAGAAATAAAGATGTGGCATCCGTCAAAGTCCTTTGGATGAATCAACAAGTTGAAAGTGCCATATAGGAAGCTGACGCGAACATGAAGAAACAATATCCGTACCTCTTTCACTCTATTCAAGATGAAGGTAATAAATTAAGTCCTATCTATGATTTCAAGTCTTAAGTTTTAGTCCTCACGTCATTTTTGCATGCATACATGTTCATGGTAACAAGTTTTGATGATTTTATGATGCATATGTGTGAAACTTTCTAAAAATGATGTTTAGATGTATTTGTTGCATTCATGTCAGGCTGAAAGTCTTTTATTACTACTCTTACACATGTTTTTGATATTCTGGGACGAATGCTACCAAGGGGAGATATTATAATGTCCCCCATGTGCTTTAGAATGCCCCATAAGTGTAATTCTTGAATATCTCAAAATTTATACACGATTTCAAAAATTCAATTTCGTATTCTTTTTCAGGGGCAAAATTGAATGGGAAAAGGGTAGCCCTAGATTTGTAAATGACCTGTAGCGAAAAATAACTTTTGCTACGGGGACCACTTCCAGTGGCCCTGCGCGCCCAGGCCGCGACGCGCCTGGGGTGCTTTAGTATAATGATGCCCTACGCGTCTGGTCTGTATTGCACCTGGGGCGCAAACAAGTGCATTTTGTTTCCTGTTTTCGCAGCTCTATTCAAGGGTATTTGGGTAATAACCCAATGTCCATTTAAACGTGAAAGTTTCATGTTTTGGCCATTTTTCAACTCAAGAACCTTCATAAACCCTCTCAAATCATCACTCAATCCTCCATTCAATTCCAAGAATCTCCAGAACACACGTAAGATTCTAAGGACCCAACTCAAGCTTCAGTTTTTCTTCAAGTTCACTTTAAGAAATTCCAATTTTTAGGTATGTGGGTCTTCATCCATGCGTCCTTTCTTTCATGGAGCCCAACCCTCTCTTTTTATAAAAATTTCATGATTTCAAGTTGTATTGTTTATGGATATATTTTATTATGCATTATGAACTATGAAAATTATGCCACATTGTGAACTTTTGATTGATTTCATGACACCCAAAAATAAGAATTTTTCTACTATGTTGGTGGGTTTAATTGCATGACTTTAAAATAATTTAATTTCACTATTTTATGTTTTATACTATCTAGTTGTATGATTTTGAGCATGTGTCCATGTACCCAGCATGTTTGACTAAACTACATGATAAGGATTCTTAACTTGATGATGGATTATTGCATGATTTTCAAGTCAAGTGTTTCATGATAATTATGGGCTCCCAAGCATGTATTAAACTCATGAAAGGTTTCTATGATTTACAAGTGACAACTTTAGCCTTACTCTATAAGTCCACCTTCCTATGAGCAAATTATGCCTATTTGAGGGGTCAAACATGATTATTATTTTACCCTCATGTTCAAATTAAGCTTATTAGTAGGCTTCAAGTATGTTACAAGTTTCTACCCTCACGTGAAATGCATTACCACTAGAAGGGGTTAAGTTCATGTATTGTTTTTTACCCTTTGGTGTAAGGTATATGACCCTGTAGGGGTCAAGTATGTGAATGAGCAACTCATGCCAAGTTATCTTGTCTATTACAAGTTATTCAGGTTATAGTTAAAATTATGATTATTTTTAGTATTTCGTGAGATTAGACTTAAGGCTTAAGGTGGGGACTCGACTCAAGGGGTCCTTATATAAAGTCTTGGTCTCTAAACTATGTGCCACCATAGGATTATATTATTTCCCTAAAAAGGGATTAGTAGTGGATCCATCTAAATCAAGTTACCCACAAAGTAAGGTCAAGTATAGTTTACCTTGGCAAGTAGACCACACCTTCTCCGGTGGGGTGTCATGCATTGGGATTCTAAGTAGTAACTCACTTTGGTCTTATATGTCAGTTAAGGTCTCCTCCCATATATGTATGTTATATTATGCAAGTTGAATGTTTACATGTATATTTTAATACAAGCATTGATCATACATGTCATATTGAGTTTATATCCATTGATTATGATTATTCGTCTTGATTATTATGGATTATGACTTTATTGCATTGCGACCCACATAATTAGTTCACTCCAAGTACTAATGCATACTCTTTCCCTACATGATATCATCGTGTAGGGACCGTAGCTCTTATTGATCATCCTTCTCCACGTGGCTAGTTGTTTTGCTTGAAGATGCCTTTGATGAGTCCTCATCTCCAAGGACAATATCTATTTTTATTCATGCTTGTTAAGACTTGTATAACTTTTGGATACTTAATATTTGAGGGTGAGCTCGGAAAGCATCTTGACCCCCACATCATTCACTAGTAGAGGTATTGTTGGATACTATAATTGTCTATGTCTTGAACTTGACTCCTTTATTATCTAAGTTATTGTGAAAGACTTCCCTTAGTCCTGCTTCCTTTTTCATTATTGTCACATTGAATGTTATTTATATCATTTCCGTAATCAAGGATGTGTATATGATATGCTAAGAGGCTTGTTTGGGGTCCCTTCGGGTTCTCTATTCACCATGTTACATCTAGGTCCTAGGCTTGTGTCATGACAGCAGTGAAGCATGTTTGCTATTCTTTAGGCATTCAAACCCATTCTTGGCTGGTATGGTTGCCAATATAGGAATGTTGCAAAATCCAAAGCTGCATTAGACTAATCAATATTTGGGCTAAGATTATATTGCCTCAACTCATTTAAAACATGTATGGTTGACTCACTTGTCACGACCCAAAAATTGGGCGTGATGACACTCGCCTTCTCCCACCAAGACAAGTCAACCTACAATTCAACTATAATATTAAAATGCGGAATTATAATAAAAAGATGAAAGTTCAATTGCAGATAATAAGTCAACTTAATGAAAATCCCCCAAAACCTGATTGTCACGTGCACAAGCTTCTAATGTATTACAATAGATTTGAAAGGAAAGACAATCAAATGACATTGTCTCTAGAATAGAACAAAATAATAAATAGGAGTAAGGAGTTAGTTGGGATGGCAAATAACTACCTCTCACAATCTCCACAAGAAGCCTCAGACAAAGAAAGTAGAGCGTATCACGATAATTCGGGCTCGCAACCTACAAAATTATTGTAGCAAGGGGGTAAGTACCAAATACACGGTACTCAGCAAGTGAACTACTAAACACAAAATTAAGTAATATAAAATACAGGTACCCCCAACACTCCAACCAAACCCCCCACAACTACAACCTGCACAAAATCAGTCCAGTATAACAGTTCATAACGTATATAGCATATAGCTCAAGAACCACACCAACTATTATATATCAACAACACCAGGGATCAAGTGTATCTATCACAAGTCTCACAAAAGCACTCACACATTTATAAATGATAATGATATATAATGCAATGCAATGCAATGCCAAGTAACATGATGCATGTCTGACCTAGTGATACACACCCGTTGTCTTACAGTCCGAGACCCATGGGGGACTTCTAGTCCATGCATCTATCGCAGCATGCAACACAACCCTCCAATCATAGTATCCATTGAGGCATGCGATACGTCTTTATAATCATAGTATCCATCACGACGTGTGACACGACCCTTGAATCATAGTTTTCATCGCGGTATGCGACACGTCCCTCGAATATGGTCTCTTTAATTCTTATTCTTGTTTAGTCCACAGAATACTTGTCATAAAAGTCAATGCAAATAGACATGTTTATACAATAATGAGAAAATTACTCATTTAATACAATGCACAGTTTACAACAACATAGTTTGGTACAACATCAACACTAGCTCAATACCTCAAATCATTCCCAACACCTTACACAAGAAGCACAAGATTCTATATACTTAACAAAGATTAAGAAATTCACTTGCCTTAGCCAAAGACAATCAGTCAAACACTTAAGCCTTCCCCTTCCGAATGGAATCCAAAACACCATGATCTAATTCAATAAGAATTCATAATTACATTTTAAAACAAACAACACTCATATTACTATATGGCCTAACCTAGACCCGAAAATTATCCAATTAATTCTATAACCAAATTTCGTAAATTTAGAACTTAGGGTTAAGTCTTAATTCCTCCAATTACATAGTGTGATCATAATAGTTTCTTTCTCTTAAAATAACTTAGACTACACTATTACAGGTGTGGCGTAAGTTGTTTATCAATATGAAATTAAGTAAGGAAAGTTCTTCAAGTTCTTCTACTGATTGGTTTTACTTTTTAGAAGCGTTGTTAAACAACTTTTGCTCCTAGTAAATACCCTACACATATGTGATCCTATACTCTTGTGACGTTAACAAACAAACCACTCTTATATTTTACTAATCACATGTTTTCTGGACAGAACAACAATTCCAATAGGACGGAGACAAATTGTTTGTCCAACACTTTAGAACACCAAAACATTACTAATAACCGATAAGAACCTGTAGCTCCCTATCTCCATTCCACTTTCATGATTAAAATATGCATACAGATAATTATATTCTTTGCTACACGCTTAGATGTATACAAGTACACAACGTTTAATCCTACGGTGGAGACTTACCTGAAGTTGCCGTTGTACTTCGTTGCACGATCTCGTTTCTCTTTCTCTTCTTTCTCCTCTTTCAATTTATTTTTCAAATTATACTAAAAGAATTAAACCCTAATATCTAATTTTACTATATATACTAAGTGGTATAAGATATTTAATAAGTTATCAATTTAGTCCCCCAATTAAATTAACTATCTAAATTTAACCATAACTTAAATAATCATAGCTATTGAATGGTTCAAAATACCTATTTAAAATTTATGAGAGGGATACTATAGGAAAGCAAAAGGACTAATTCTTGAGACGATCTAACGGGTCATTACATCACTATTCCTCTTTCGCTGATCAGTACTCCTCCCTATGTTTTGATACTCATTTCCTTCATTAGGCTACTGCTCTACCTGTTATACTTGAGGTTGAATTGGTCCTTTATATTGTGATGCTTGAGCCACCTGTTTACCAGATCGTTTCTTCTTTGGTTGGTCTTCCTTTGGTAACATGGTATCTTGATATTGATTTCTAGTCTTCTGGCACTTATCACAGAATTTAAGTTTCCACTTAAGGACCATAGGCTATATAAACACTTTCTAGCTATGATCCATAACATTGATTTTCTAAGGTATTATTTTGATAAAATCCAATTCAATTAGTAATCTGACATATGAAATTTTAGTTTGCTTTGTCACACACTCAGAGAAAATAAAGGAACTCCAATTGCACTTGTTAATCTACTTAAGAATTCCATTTCCCAATAATTTTGAGGCAGTTTAGAAAATGTCACCCACAATGATATTTCAATGAGGAGAAATTAACTACTCCAAAGTCGGTTTTATCTATTTTTACCATTCTTATTAAAAAGTATCATTTTTCAATGTTTAAATGATTTATAGGGTGATTTGATTTCAATGTTTAGATGATTTATAGGGTGATTTGATAAAATTGTTATTGTCATTTGCTGCCTTTTAATTCGTGTGTTAACCTAATAGTGGGCAATTATTGTTTAACAGTGGGAGAGGGAGAGGGAGAGGGAGAGGGAGACAGAGTGTGACTAAAGTGAAAACGCAAAAAGTAGCTAACTTTTAGCAACAAAGAACTTCAAACATCACACAATTAAAGTCATTTTCAAATAGATATATTTACAAGCTTTTTAGGTGTTCAAGTATAGAATAAATGGTAGTTTCAAAAGTGAGTATTTGTATTTACTTAGGATTTCAACATTGGATAATTGAAACAATAATAACATAATTAGTGTAATTTCATGTCACGCCCTGGGAGGGTACACTAAATGTAACTGACACTCGGAAACTATTGCTGGTCCCCAAGTGGACCACCTAGTCTCGTTGTCTTTGTTTAGTCAATTCAATAGCAGAAGTTACAAAATAATAAAAATTTATATGTGGGCTATAACTATCAATCCAATCTATCATGAATGAAATAAGATGTCAAGAGAAAGTTTCAATATAATGAAAGAAGAGGAAAAAAACCCCAAAATCTACCATCAACATCTACATCTATGAAGCCTTTATACTACTGTCTGAGACGGTACCATGATAGGTCATGGCTACCAAAATCAAGTAAAAAGACTGTCAAGCTGAACAAAAATAACCATCCTCCAAATGCAGGGGAGGACTCACTACTATCAGGAATCCAGAATGCTTTGAACCTCAATGATCGGGTTGCTGAAGTCCTCTGTCTACAAAATTCATATCATAAAATGATGCAGCGCTAAAAGGAAAATTAGTACATGCAATGTACTATATGTAAAATGGGCTAAAGTGAATAGAACAAAGTAACAATCACTCGTCAACCACTCATCCTCACCCCAGAGTAAAGGACATGACTCTATCACCTCACTATCCATCAAAACATCAAACAATCACATCACATCGAAGTGCTATTACTATGAAATATATCTGGGAGTTTCTATAACTGACAACCACTACCTATGAGTCAGTAGTGATATAATAAAGAGATATCATTGCCACATCCGTCCAGTACCTTGCTGGGGAAAAGAACGAGTTTTTTGGAGATCCTAAAGAAGTCTGTCAAGTCCTCTGCGGGACAAAGTAAACATCCACTTTCATGGTCCAATCCTCTCCTATGTTGGCCATGTAGTTAATGAGTACGAGTGGGGCTCACTCTTACCCATTTCGGTGCTAATACTCCTCCCAGGACTCAATGAGCTCATAAGTCTATCAATTCATCAAAAACTTCTATCACTCAACCCCTATAGGCAAGAACACTCATCTCATCTCATCCTTTATCAACTTAAAGGGCAAGACTATCCTTTCAAGTTAAGAATAAATATTCATTTAACTCTATAAACACTATTTTCAGCTATTACAATCATCAATACACTCACCTAAGGACTCAGACTCAATCAAATATCACATTCAGATAATCAAGGCTCTAAACATTCCCCCTAAGTTCATTATTCAAGTCTTTAATAGGGAATTTATAAGGATCAGTTCATAATCAAATAATAATGCATGTATACAGTAAACTTTAGTCATGATGATCATCAATTTAAGATATGAAATATAATGTAAAGATAATATTCAAGAAATAAAGGTACTATTTAAGAAATTCTCAAGAAATTACTATTCAAGACTCTAAAATATCAATTTACATCCTAACTTCACATTGGGGCACATGGAAGAACTATTCCATGCTTTTGGGTAGCCTTTACATACCTGGAGTGAAAAATCTTCAAGTTTTCCCCAAAGAATTGAAACTTCAAAGGAAATCCTCACCTCTCTTAGAATTACATAAGAACTTACAAAAATATAGGTTTTGAAACCCTTCCGTACGAAATCAACTTTAAAAACACATTTTGAGGTATTAAAATATAATGGGGAAGGAGAAAATTGCCTTTCCCAAAGTTAAAAGAAAAAGAAGAATTTTGGCACACTGGTGCCCGTCGCGGAGGCCTGCGCACCATTTCATTTGGTTAAATTTTTTGTGAAATAGTTCTTATCAAAAATCAACAAAAAAATACAAGTGCAATTCTGCGCCCCTGGAGTGTCATGGGGCGCATATTTGCTACTATTTTTGCACATTATGTGCATTTTCATAATTTGATCCGATTTGTTTTAAATCAGGTTGAGACCATTATTTGATTTGATTTTTTGCGGTGATCGCAAATCCAATATAAGATTTTCCATCAGAGCTTTGGAAGATGTATTGTACGCATGATGTATTTTAGGGGCATTTTGGTAATTTTATGGGGTGTTACATCATCTCTCCCTTGGAATCATTCATCCTCGAATTATGAGAAAAGGTTGGATAAAAACACGAATAACCCCAGAACTCATCTCATTCCTCACTCGGGAATACTCGAACTCTCATTATCCATCATCTATCTATCTCTATCTTAGTTTCGAGAATGGAATAAAGCAAGACATCAACTTAATGAAAAGAAACAGTTGGAAATGTTAAGAATACAAATATTTACCTACAACATCATTATCAATTAGCACAAATAGGTATGGTAATTGAGTTTCATCGCTTCCTCAGCTTCCGACATAGCTTCCTCAACAAATTGATTCCTTCATAAGAATTTAACGGAGATTATCTCTTTATTTCTCATCTTACAAACTTGTCGAGCAAAGATCTAGACTGGAATTTCCTCATATAATAAGCTATCCTTCACCCCCGTACTCTCCATAGGAATGGCTAAGGATGGATCCCCCAAGCACTTCTTCGGCATGGATACATGAAACACCGAGTGAACTTCATCTAGCCCGGAAAGC
>JAOTQJ010099346.1:0-44947 GCA_025642045.1 Solanum sejunctum
AAATGAGCAGCAACTTTCTGGACACAAGCTGTCCAGAATTTCCAGCAAATTTCCAGCAAAGTTACTATCATATACTTATTGTTTTTCATGTAGAAATCATACCAAATACAACTATAATTTCTTACCTTAGCCTTATATGTTCTGGACATCCTTCAAAAGACTTAGAAAATTGAGTTTACAGATTGGTGAAGTGGATTAGAGAGAGGACAAAGAACTTTACCAAAGTTGAAATATTATTTCTTAGTCCAATGCCTTAGTGCTGCACTTAACCCGTTTTTAAAGATTATTTTTGGCCAAATTTTTCTTCCAATCTTGACCTGATAATGACACCCATTAATAGTATATTATTGCAGCATTTTCTCCTCCAAAATTAGGCTCAATTGGGTCTCAAATATGATGGACCTAGGCTTCCAATTTCCAGCTTTCTTCTTAGTTGGGTTTTGGGTCCAAAAGGCCAAGTTATTTGTAGTGTGCTTTGGACGTTCTTAAATTCTCCTTGAACTGAAAATAAAGTCCATTTATGATGCTTAAAGATGGGCCAAAGTTACATCCTTAACATGGAATTTATTTATAATCAAACTTGAAACAATTCGATGTCTCGTCTCGTCTCGTCTCCGTTTTAGTTATCAATTTTAAGTTAAGAAAGTAGGTGACTAACCTACTAGATTATTAAGTCATAAAATGACCTCAATCATTTTACTTAGCATAAGGCTAATATATTCTCAATTTAACACCAACACATGTATTTAAGCATTTAGACTCACATATTGCCCATTAAGACGAGATTCAAGCACTTTCAAAAATTGACGCTAATTTGACCAAAAGATCACATGATTTATTTATATAGCATTAGTACATGTAAAGTGTGGTGTGTTACAAGTAGAAAGGTGTGGAAAAAGTTAGTTGTTCAAACAAACAATCAGCTTGGTGCGCTATCCAATATTGTGTTTAATAATCCATCTTATAATGAAAAGTCCTACATTGGTAAAATGCAGAAGAGATGCTGGGCAAATAAGTAAACAAGCCTTACCTACTAGTGACATGTCTTAAAGCCATGCCGGCCTAGGCTCATAGTGGACAATATCACTAGCGGGCTGGGTCATTATAGAGGGTATTAGAGTCGCTCCTGTGTTAGCCTTATTGTTGTGAGTAAGAGTTCAACTGAGTTTAGGCGAATCCCAGGGAGTTGGTGCAAACCTCAGTACTGATTCCTCAGTACTGATTCTAGATGAATCCCATACTTTAGGACAAACCTCAACGAGGATGCGGAGTCCATAGAGGCTGTATATTTAATAACCCATCTTAAGATGAAAAGTCCCACATTGGCAAAACACAAGAGAGATAATATGAATCAAAGAACACCACAACATAATATGAATATACATGATCATTAATCAATAGAATAAGGACACAATACGAATGCTAAATGCATGTTAAAACCATGAATAGGAGGAACATCAGACCTTTCATAATCCTAGCATACATATGTGGGAAAAAGACCATAACTGATATATAAGACCAGTCGAACTATTACATAAAATGTCGATGTTGCCCACTATATTGAGTAAAATACTAGTCTACTTTGTAAGGGTAGACTATACCTCACCTTACGAGATCCATCCCATTTCGGAGAATGCTTTAACATGAACCTTACGGGTATCTTCCAATTTTGGTGTATGCTTTTCATATGGGATCCACTAACATAGTACCACATTAGCACACAATAGTCATCACCTATGTTGGCATGTAGTTATGAGAAAGATAGGCTTTACATTAAGGACCCCTTAGGTGAGTCCCCACCTCCAATCTCATTCGATGCTTAGTCATATCCCAAAGAATACATAAATCATGCATATACATACTTTTAACATCATTTGTACCTTATTAAAAATATACTTTCTTAGATTGCAAAATATTCATCATAATTCTTTATGAAAACATCTTATGTCGTAGGAATAGTCCACCCACTTTTCCACATAGTGTAGGTAAACTTCCCACCTTCTTATCATGATCATGAAACATTGGGGTTTTAATCACCCTCATTATTATAGCATCATTATCATCATAACATTATCATTCAATATCATTAAAACATGCTTTTATATATTTGAGATCATAGTCATGAAAATCATAGCTTTATCATAGGAGGCTAGGACTACGTATGAGTTCATGAATAATTGAGTCAAAAGCATTCAATTCGATGAAATTCATATAGGAAACATGTAACTAAAATCAATTTGAATTATTATTAAAGGAACTCACATCAATTCATTAAGCCCTAACCATACATACCTGAAATCATATACTTTTACTTGAAAATCATAGAAATCATGTAATTCTTCACACTTCATGCATAATTAGGTAAAATAACCATGAAATATTCATAATTCCTTCATTGAAAATTATACATTAAAGCCCATAAGAAACCATCATGAAACTTTGATAAAAATAAGATTTTAAATTTATGGATGAAACTAAGCCATGAATAAAGCCCTACATACCTCAAGTGAGATCCTTAAGAATAGGAGTAGTAATATCTTGAAATCCTTAGCAAAGCTTTGAACCCTTGCTTCAATGGAGTCCTTATTCTAGAAAGAGTAATATTTGAGAACCTTTTGAGAGAATTGTGAGGATGAATGAATTCGAATGAGTTGGGAGTATGATTTATAGGAGTTAGGTTTATTTAAGTAAGTTCGGAGGGCCTAAATGATGTAGTTTAGGAGTTAAACGAATTGAAAATACCAAAATTGCCTTTTATTAAAGTCTACTAGAGCCATACACGAGACCCCATCATGGGCCATGGTTCCACCTATGGCTCGTGCCTTGGATCTAAAACCTACGTCAAAAAGGTTAAGCTACTGCATGTCAATTGCAAACACACAGAATGACCCCTCGTTACTTTGATGGACCGTTAGTCACTTCATATAGTAGTCCAAGCCATAGAGAAATTTCCATTGTTTAGAGGTATCTTTGACAAGGCCATTCATAGGCCGTGGTCCCATGGATGAACATCCTGCTAATCATAGGTCAACTTCTAAAAACCTAGAAATTTTCCATCTTTTGGGCACCTTTGCATGATCCCCTTCCACAACCCGTGGTTTCATGGACGAGCTGCGGATTAGATCGTAAGTCCCAACAATGTAAAATTTCTTTAACTGTCTAGTTTTTAGGCCCATCAACATGAGGGGTGTTACAATACCTCCCCCTTGTGCTCATTTGTCCTCAAATTAGATAGGAAACACGCTTGAATAGATTAGTAACATAGTCATCATCATAAAA
Organism: Solanum sejunctum; assembly: GCA_025642045.1. Classification (NCBI taxonomy): domain Eukaryota; kingdom Viridiplantae; phylum Streptophyta; class Magnoliopsida; order Solanales; family Solanaceae; genus Solanum; species Solanum sejunctum. The sequence goes on from JAOTQJ010099346.1 coordinate 3,280, forward strand.
TATATACAAAAATGCAACTTATTCATGATTTTCATAAAATCATCAAGCTTATACATCAAATATCATTCAAAACAATTTTCATAATAATGCATACATGCAACATAACAAGGAAACACGTATTCATGAGAACTTTGGAGGAATAGATCATATTAGGTACCTTTGGCTGGAATAGAAGGGAAGAGATAGAGATATTTTTTCATCATGTCTACATCAATCTCTCAAGTAGAATGCTCAACTTGTTCGTTTCTCCATAATACTTTGACAGATGCAACCTCTTTATTTCTCAACCTCTTCACTTGATGGTCCAAAATCTCAACTGGTACATCTTCATAAGTCAAATGTTTTTTGATAGTCACATCCTTTAATTGAACAATGGAATTAGGATCACCCATGTATTTTCTTAACATCAACACATGAAACACCAGATGAACCATAGCAATTCCATTTGCAAATATATCACATAAGCTACTTTCCTAATTCTCTTCGTTATCTTATAAGGTCCCACATATCGAGGATTCAATTTGCCCTTTTGGCCAAAGTGAATTACCTCTTTAATTGGAGAAACCTCCATATACACCTAATCACCCTCATCAAACTCTAGATCTCTTCTTCTAACATCAGTATATAACTTTTGACAACTTTGGACTGCCCTTAACCTTTCCCTTATGGCCTTCACTTTTCCCATGGTATCAGGTACAAAGTTTGTCCAATTAAGGACAACTCTCCAACCTCAAACCATCTTACTATTGACCTGCATCGTCTATCATATAAGGATTCAAATGATGCCATACCAATAACTGAGTGAAAACTATTGTTATAAGCATCTCGATAAGAGGTACGTGATCATCCCAACTTTCTTTGAAATAAAGCACACAAGCCCTCAACATATCCTCCAACATTTGTATTGTCCTTTCGGCCCTTCCATCCATTTGAGGATGAAATAAGGTACTTACCTTCACCTTAGTATCGAGTCCCTTTTGGAACGACTTCCAAAAATAAGAATAAATTAAATATCTCTATCTAAAATAAAGGATAACGGTACCCCATGTAATCTAACCAATTCTTGAATATAGACCTTAGCATAATCTTAGGAACCATAAGAATTCTTTACCGACAATAAGTGAGCTTTCTATGTCATTCTATCTACAACAACCCATATTGAGTCAAATTGCCTCCTAGTCCTTGGCAAACCCATGATAAAAATCATATTCACTTCCTCCCATTTCCAAGTAGGTATCTAATGTTGCTCAACCTGACTACACAAAGGCAGAAGGGGCTATCTTCTTCTGCATAATAACCCAACTTTAGAGATTGGGGTTGATTCCGTAGGGAATCATTGTTCAAGGTGAAAGTGACTCATTGGACCAAGTAATTGTAGGATCTAAGGGGTTCCAATAATCAAAATACAGTTCAGCTAACAAGTTCTAATTAATGAATAAAATAATTATTAAGAGAAGATGTTGGGGATGTGCAAATATGGGCAATAATCTAACAAATGGGTCTAGATACTTGAATACATAAGTTGATATCAAGTGAATAGGCTAGGTTGCTTGTAACCCAAATCACCTATGATATATAGGTATTTCATATGAATTAGCTATGAAATCATACACAGACCACCGAAGACACACTTAGCCTAGGAAGTTGAGCAAAACACCTACTACTTTGGCTATTGAATCCATCAATTTTGATATCAATTGAAACCCCGTAAGGTTTTCAACCATTATATCCATTCCATACTCTAATAGCCGTAGCTAAGGTGACAGTCAGAGATCTAAAACAAAACCCCAAGTTTGCAACCTTGAAATTTATATATTAAACTTAGGAAAGGATATAAATTCACCCAAATCAACTACATAGAAGTCAAAATATCACAAACCCATTAAGTAAATTAAAGACCTATATCAAAAGCACACCCTAACATGGGGTTTTTAGCGACACATATCAGAAATTAAAGATTAAATACCATATATAGTTGTAGAAGTCATGGGTAAAAATATTGAAATGCAAATCAGATGATTATCACCATCTAATCTTCTCCAATTTGATGCCTTAAAGCTTTAAAACAATATATCCCTTGTACTTTAAGACAAAAGTTCTATGTACTACTACTGCAGTGTAATTGTTCTTATATGGAATGAACAGATGATATACAATCCTTTCTAAAAGTGCTAATATACTCTGAGCAAATGTATGAAAGTTTGTGCTGCAAAATGCCATTCAGCGATCAAGGCCTACCATCCATTGAGCACTCTGGCAATGCACTAAATGTGGACCTAACCACTTTCTTGTGCATCCTTATGAGGCTGCTTCCACTACAACATTAGGCAATGACTCTTTACTCTACCTTTCCAATTTGGTGATGCACTAAATTATTCTTCATATCACATTTCTGTCAGTGTTTTGGGGCTTTGGGTGTTGCAACTTTAGGTAATCCCTTGTGCTCTTTGGCGTATTACCAAGTATGCTTTGCAACATCGATCCTGACCGCACTTCTGACTTGACCTGGAACCTTCATTACTGCATAGTTAGGCGATCTCCATGAACATTTGGTGGATCATCGAGGATTTCAGCGACACCACTTTTCAGCACCTTTAAACTCTTTTGCTCACTTTCTAGGATTCCACTAAGTCTTGCCCTTTTGCGTGCTTTTAAGTCCACTTTCTGTCATAGCACATGCATATTTGTTAGTAGGTGGAATTATTAGCATACTAAGGGCAATGTTGCTTTGTAATTTATCTCTAAAATTAGTCTAATATATGGACTTATCAACACCTAAACATGAGACTTTACTGCGCTCAAGGAAATCAAACATCCAAATAGGGCCACAGGGAGCAACATATACATTTTCACTTTTTTCATCCTTTCTTGAACTTCTACAAACCATTTACGTAACCTTAAAGCCTCAAAAGATGGATAAGGAGTAATAAAAATATGGCTATGCTCAGAACTACTCATCTAGCTACTAATCACTGGCAAAAACATCACCATTTGCCCTCAGGCCAATAAAGATCCTAAAGACTTAAGATTATGCCATTGATTTATAGAGGATCTCTTCAATTCTCACACCCTCAAATGAGTAATAACATATAAGCTTTAATGCCCTCACTCCAAAGAAGATCTTGAACACTCAATATTATACCGTTGATTTATAGAGGATCTCTTTAATGCTTACTCTCCCAAATGAGAAATAATATGTAAGCTTCAACCCATAAGCTTGCCCTTATTCTCAATCAGGGTTCACTTGACTTTCTTTTAGACTAGAAACACAAAGGACTTTGCTAGGACTGTAATGTAGGGTAAAGGTTGGGGTAGGATAACATATGGTAAATAGTGGCTCATCCTTCCTTAAAATCTACATGTTATTTTAAAGCACAAAGGTTCTTTTGGTTACCTTTTCATTCATCTTATTCTTGATATCTCTTTTGCTTTTGATTCATCATCCTATGAGTCTCCCTTTTGTCTTTTCTTTATCAACAATACTTTCTTTCTCTCTTTTTTTGGTGGGTCCTCAATTTTCAAACTTTTTGTTTCTCATCTTTTCTTTTCATTTTCTTCTAGGACTCTTCGATGTCTTTCATTCATTCTGACCCTTCTTTTTCTTTCTCGACTATTTCATGGGAGACATTTCCTTATTCCTACTAACCACCCATAACTTAACCTTTGGCCACTACTTTAATTGAAAGTTCAAGGAGGGATTGGTAAGGAACAAAAAGGACTTGTCTTTTATAAATGTAAGTCAAGATTACAAGGTTGCCAAAGAAGGGGTTAAGGCTCAAAAAGGGTTCACTAAGGATTCACTTCACTGAAAATGGATGTCATATGATCAAATTGGACTAATGGAACCAAAGAAGGCCTAAGGTCCTATCCTAATCTAGAATTAACCAAGTCACTTAAGACAAATTGAGCAAGTTCTAAATGATGCAATACGAGCATTTCAACAAGATAACTAATCCCACATTGACAAAATGGCTTTGCATTCAAACAATGGCAACACACTTACAGTTTTTCGATCATCACATATCCAAGTTCAATTGCTCATATAGTCAACTGAAGATTCCTCAAATCCATTTAGGTATTGATTTATCAAAAAGGGACTAATTGGTGAGTACATGCTCCTCGTCGGTGGCACTATCCGAATCAAAGATATGGATTATCAATGCTCAGATTATTAAGGACTAGAGACATAATATTTTATTCACACACCTGTCATTTATGCACAGGGTTTGCCAGGTACATGCGAAGAAATGATCAAAAGAGCTAAAAATTTGCAATCATTCATTCATCCAACAAAACAAATAAAAGAAATAACAAAAATAAACACTACTCTATGATAACCCAAATTAAAATTTATATATAGACCAAAAAGTTAAAAATTGTCTAGATATTCATCAACAACACTATTTATCAAAATGAAATACCATTATTGTCTCATCAAAAATAAAAATATCTAGAAGATTGGGAATTCCTCAAGCTCACCCCTTCCTAAAAAAATAAACATTTCCCTTAATGTACAATGGACAATAAAGTGTAAGCATAAGAGAAAGTAGTGTGTGTGAGAATCTTCGTGTCGAGTCAATCCTACTGTGGTGATGGTAGTGTGGACCTTAAGAAGATGTCATGGGGGCATCAATACCCTCTTGTACTAATGTACTCTCGAGGTCAATGTCGGTCCTATTAGGCTCAGGTGCACTTACATTGAATGTGCCAATCATAGACTGATCTAGTAGAGAAGTTGCAAGCACTATATCTACCATCCCATTCTCTACTCCATCTAGCTCCTCCTGGTCGTATTGGCTTTGCTCTTCTCCCAATGACTCCTCATCAATCTCCGGGGTGCTTACCTCTGATTCTCATTGCTACTATTACCTAGAGTCTCTACATTCTGCCCTTCATTTGGGATTGTAGCTGCATCTACTTTGAGGGGCAAATTTTCTAGCCTATCAAAAAATATGCTCAAGTTAATGGATTGTAGGGATCTCACCTCCTTCTTAATTTTATCAATATCAGCTTTCAAAGTTGATGTGTCTGCACCACCACCCTTCTTCTAACCTCCCATCATTCTTTTCGTCAAACTCGCTAACTTTTTCCCATGGTCATCAATCATACCCTTAAGCCTATAATCCTCAGATTGTGAGCCTCTATTAGCTCACAAATTTAGCCTCCACATAAGTCTTCAAAGCCTTGGCTATGGTTGTCTTAACTATCTTTGGCATAGATGACTCAACCTTTATGAACTAAAGATCAGTAGATTTGGTCAAGCAGCCAAATGCAAAACTAGTGGCCCTAAAATAGCATTTATCATTTGTGCCTTCTATTTCTTTAGATCGAACAGGGGTAGAAAAAGAGTGTGCAGTGGGGGGGGGGGGAAGAAGATACACCTGCCTTAGTGTCAAACTCTTCAGCTTTAGAGTCAAGGGGCTCAACATCAATCAGTGGCATTGTGTCAACCAACTTCATCCTAGCCCTGTTCTCCCTATCCCACAGGTACTCAGCCTTAATCCGTCAGATATCAATGGTTGCCAATGGAGTTATATCTTATCAATCTTTTTGTTCATTGGGACTTCGACTTGCTTGCATAAAGTTGTAATGAGACTTGGGAATGACAAAGAAATTTGCTCCTGGTTTGCTTTGGAAAGGATCTCTGAGGGGATGATTTATCCAAGATTCAGCTCCTTTTTATCCATGATACAACCTACTAATGTGGCTTTAGCATGATGTATACAGATGCATTTTGAGAAGGTAACAAATTACTGCTAATGAACCCAAACCAAAACCACTTACATATATTTAGCTCCTTCTCAATGATTGCCCCTTCAACCACTAGGGGACTGGGATTCCATTCAGTGGAGCTAACCATTCTTTGATATCTTCAAAGGTTTGGAGCTATAATAGATCTTTCAAGTAGCTCTGACTTTGATGTACAACCCAAAGCATCATTAATTTCAGTCTTTCAACATGGAACTTGCATACCTCGAACCTCTCAATATCCAAGGGTTTTAATGTAGTTGGTACCCTATTTTTGCTCTTTGGAACAACTTAAATAAGCTTCATAGAATTCAGGCACAAGGCTAGGCATATATGGGTCCCGAGGTTTTGTAAAGCTCTGAAAGTTATGGAATTTAAGTACTTCCAAAACCTCTAGGTTCCAATCAGCCAATCCTTCTATTGGTAGTTACTTTTCATCCAGGATTGTTGTATGCCCTACAGCCCTGAGCCTATGTAAGAACTTTGGAGGTTTGGCTTCCTAAGTTTTTTGAGAGAACTATGAGATAGCATCATGTAAGGCCTTGGTTTTGGACTCACTTTTATGCCTCTTTGGGCTGGACTCTCTTGGCAAGAGTGAGGGCCTCGTGGATTTGGCTAAGACATGTCCTTCCACCATTTTTGACATTCATAAGAGGGATTCAAAATATCATAACTTTCATAAACTTTCATAATTATACCCTCATTATTGGAAATCATTCATTATTAGAAACCTCGATATAAAGATTAGGTGGATTTCATGCATCTGAATTTTAAATCATGTAACTCAAGACGACTATGCATCAATTAAATAGAAATAATTAATTTAAATCATTCTTAGATAAAATCATACATATCATCTTTCAAGCTTTAGACATAGAATCATGTAATTCATCTCATAAAATCATCAATTTCATAGTACCTCATGGTAACATAACATTCATAGCTTTGACTCTCATAAAATAGGTCATAGGAGAAAACCCTTGAAATCAAATCATGTAAGTTTATGAAATAGATGAAGAACTTTAACATAATTAATTCATAATTAATAGAAGTAACAGGAAGTACCCACAAGAAATTAATCTTTGGAACTTGAAGAAGTTATAAAATAGGTTTTGAGACTTCATCAGTGGAAGAGCCTGTGAATGAAGAAACTTGCATACCTTTTTAGACCTTAAAACTCGAAGAAGATAACTTGAGAATTCCATTTTGAAGCTTTGTCTTCAATAGAGGAAGCTCTATCTCCAGGAAATTGAAGAAATTTGGTGGAGGGTTTTGTAGAGAAGTTTGAGAGGATTTGAGAGTGTTTAGAGAGAGTTTTAGGTCTAGAAATAGGAGGATTTTTGGCTAATTATGTGTATATAGTAGTTATAATTAATCCCAACTAACTTTCCTAACTAAAAATGAAACTCAGAAAATTTTGGACTATGGGGGAATAGGGATGGAAGGCACCTTTATCGTGCACCATTTGATTTGTGCAATTTTGTCAAAAAATTATTTATCGACACGGGTGACCTAAACATCGAAGGTTATTTTTTTCCTACATAATTTTTCTTTTTGAAAATCATCTGAAGTCATATTTGCAAAATAACACACGAATTTGAAAATATTTAAGAAAAACTTCATAGGATCTTTTCGAGTCACATTGGGAGGTGTTACATTATCTCCCCCTCGAGAACATTTGTCCCCAAATGTTGCAAAACTACTCCCGAGGGGAACGACAAGATAGTTTTCAGCGCTAATATAAATGCATCAATGCAACTTTAAACATCATTTCATAAAATCTTAAACTTATGCATCAAAATGCCATTAAAACATTATAATATGAGTATGAATGCATGCAAGTTGACATCTAAGTGATGAAATACATAAGTTGACATATTAGACATGATCATATTGTCACCTTAGGCTTGAGTATAGTGGAAAATATAGGGATATCATTTTACCATGTCCGCTTTCACTTTCCAAGTAGCACTTTCAACTTGTTGGTTCCTCCAAAGGGCTTTAATAGATACTACATATTTGTTCCTAAATCTCTTTAATTGTCTATCTAGTCTTTCCATGGGAAATTATTCATAAGCCAAATTCTCTTCAATATTTATATCTTCCAATGGAACTATGGAACTTGGGTTCCCCATGAACTTTATTAACATTGACACATGTAACACAAGATGAATTGTGTTCATCCCTTATGCCAACTACAACTCATATGCCACCTTACCAACCCTTCTCACAATCCTATAAGGCCCTATATAGCTAGGGCTCAACTTCTCTTCTTACCAAATTGAACTACACCCTTCATAGGTGACACTTTCTAGTAGACCTAATCATCCACATTAAACTCAAGGTCACTTCTTCTCATGTTAGAGTAGGACTTTTAACTACTTTGTCCTGTCTTCAATCTTTCTCTTATGAGCCTCACTTTATCCATGGCATCCATAACCAAATGTGCTCCAATCAAAGCGATTTTCCCAACTTTAAACCATCTCACGAATGACCTACATCTTCTCTAATATAGGGCCTCACATGGTGTCATTTCAATGCTTGAGTGATAATTATTGTTGTAGGCAAACTCGCCGAGAGCTAGATGATCATCCCAATTTCCTTTAAATTCCAAAGCACACACTTTGAACATGTCTTCCAATATTTGAATTACTCTTTTGGCTGACCCATCTATTTGATGATGGAATGTGGTACTTTACTTCATTTTGGTACCAAGGTCTCTTTGGAATGACTTTAAAAAATGAGAGGTAAAATGACTATCACAATCTGAAATAATGGACAATGGAATCTTATACAACCTCACCAACTCCTGGATATACAACTTGGCATAACATCTAGCACTAAAAGTTGTCTTGACCGGTAAGAAATGAGCTAAATTTTTCATTCCATCCACTATAACCCATATAGAATCAAAGTGCCTTTTGGTATTAGGAAACACAACTACAAATTCCATATTAATTATCATGATGAAAGCCTAGGTCCTATACGTGATCGGCAAATAGGGAACTCGAAAGAACCCAAACAAGCCTCGTAGTGTATCATCACACATCCATGGTCACGGAAGCAAGATAAAATAATAAGAGAGATATACACAAGGGGAATTGGGACTAAGGGAGAGAGATAGTTATACATAAATAGCTTAAATATCATAACTGAGTCAAAGCTCATATCATAGATAAATAACGTGTCCAATAATACCTCTACTACATAGATTGAGCAGGGGCGAAGATAAAGCAACTGGGCTCACCCTCATGGTCAAGTAAATAATAAAGATGAATGTCTCAATACATAATAAGAGAAATATAGATAAATGTCCTCGGAATGGAGGACTCACCAACTAGCTTGTGTATTACTGAACTAGCCACGTGAAGGAGGTGGATGACTAACTTGGGTTTTGGTTCCTATATGGTGATATCATGTAGGCAAGAGTATTATTAGTACATTTGAATGTACTAAGTATGTAAGATGCAATGCAACATGAATTAGGCATCATAGTCAAAATGCGTAACAATATGTAATAGGCATGATATAACAATATTGCATGTATGATCAATGTATAAGTAAACCATGCTTATGTAGCTCATGCCCATATAGGATATCCTATGTGTAAAAGAGACCAAGCTAGATTTCCAAGGTACATACCCCTCAGTTGGTTGATGATGGTTTCATCCCATCATCCCAGTGGTGTGGTACAAACCCCCCACATGGCTGATGGTAATTATATCTTATCACCATGGTGGAGAAGTATAAACTCTTCACATGGTTGATGAGTACAAACCCCCACCTCATTACCTGGGCTCTTGTCCACCCGGATCGGGGATGGTCTAATGCAATACTTTATATAGTGTATACTATATATATAAGCTTATTTCATCATCATATAGTTAACCATATCATTTCTCATGCTTTAGACTTTCAAACTCCTCAAAAGCCCACATTAAGACATTTTATCAAAAACTTAAAGGATGTGTAATGCCAGTATAAAACCATGAAATATAGAGATGAAATCATGCAGGAAAATCTATTATAAAACCAACAATCAACACCTTGCAACATCCTCAAGCAATATACATCAAAATCCCTCCTCAAATATTTCAGTAGATCAAAAATTTCTAGCTCAAAACATAACAAAACAATCACAATGTCACATAGCTTTAACATAGTGTGCAGTGAATTTCATAATAAGTAAGACTCAATTGTAAATCAACTTTAAATCATGCAATTTGAGTAAAAAGAGGCTTGGGTAACATGGGCGAAAGGAACCCATGAAAGAACTGCACATACCTTAGCTTTTGAGATGAACTTGATGAAGATTGGAGATGTTGACTTGAAGCTTCAGTGATAAATTCTTAGATCTGGATGAGGGTTTGAGACTTGAATTTGGGAGTCAAATATTTAGCTAAGTGTTTTGGTGAGCATTGGGGAATATTTAGAATGATATGAGAGTAAAATAATGCTAAATATAGGTATTTTCAAGTATGGTAACACTTAGGCCCAAGACTTGAAAGTCTTTGATTGAAATAAAAAAAACAAGATTAAAATAACACAACTCTGCTTCGTGGATTACTCACTGGAATTTGCTTTTTTGCACATACGAGTTCTATGAAAACGGGCATAAATGCTTCATCTAAACTTGGAATGAGGTGAAACCAAGTGCATTGTAAACCTAATTCAAAGAGCTTTAATTTGGTAGGTCGTAGGCCACCGAGTGCTTGTGTGCTAAGAGATATGCCTCTTTTAATTTGACCCTCCTAAATCGCATTTTTACAATATTTGAATTTCAATACGGTTGCTCTAGAATTTGGGTTAGACCCATTCCCCACTAAATTTGACCCTTGAACAAGAATATGAAGTCGAATTGTTTAAATAACAAATGAAGTTTTAGATATATAGAAACTATGATCCAGGCACTTCCGAGGCACATTTTTAGGCACTTTTTGGGGTCATTTCAATATCTCCCCCTTGGGCACATTCATACCTGAATGTCAAAGAAATGTATAAGAGAAGAGTAATCATACGGAGATTAGCCCCAACAAGAATGCAACAATACACTTTAAAACACCATTTTCAAAATCTCAACATAAGTGTAAAATAATTATAAACTTGCCAACTTAAACATGGATGCATGTGAAAGACATCGGGCTGAAACATAAGACTTGGAATCATAGAAATGGACTTGACGTGTTATGATAATCTTGAATATAATGAAAGAGATACGAATATTTCTTTCTGATGCTCGCAACTACTCCCCAAGAGATACATACGAATAGACGACTCCACCAATAGAGCCTTCACGTCAATATTAGTCAACTTCTTCATTCATCCATCCACACCTCCACTGGGACCTTCTCCTAAGCCAACTTATTCTCCACATCACCCACCATCTTAAAGGGTTCTATAGAACTAGAGCCACCAACACATCTCCTCAACTTAGAATCATGAAGAACCGAAGAAACCATAATCATATTCCTAGGTAAATCCCATCCATATGCAACCTTACTAACTTCCTCTATATTCTAAAGGACTCGCACCTATAACTCATTTGTCACCCTTAACCACACCTAGTCCACTTGTTGCCACGAACCACCATCTCCTCATTGCGAGACAACCTCCACTCTATCATTCTCACCCAAAACTTCCAACTCTAATAAGGTAGAAATCAAGGCCTTGTCTAATCTAGGCCTCTTAACCCAAAAATATTTGGAACCATCAAGAACACTATACTACCACCCTTAACTTCCTTCGACCTAACTCCCTATCTACCCAACCGATGGACTCCACTAGTCATCTATTACCACCCTTACTATAATGCTAGGTTACCCATAGGCATCCCACCACATTAGCCTTACCTAGGAAAAAGATGCACACTCATATCATAAACTTTATGGAATTCTAACCACCTTCTTGTTACCCTCAACTCACAACTATCGTAATTAGCAAACAACCTCTCAATTCCCCAGCTTGCAACACTACTCCCAATGGTTCACAAGCTCTAGCTAAATCAATGCTCCACCAATAATGGCCACCACAAACATTCCAAGGTAGGGTTTTAAAACCCCATTCAAGAAACCCACAAACCCCACTGGTGCATAAGTCAACTAAACTGTCCGAAAAGACACTTAGGTATATCACCTACCCACATCCTCTCTTGGGGACAAAACCTATTCCAAAGATCAATCTTAGGGAAGTGACTAACCCATTGTAGTTGTCCAAATAGATCAACCATGCTTAACTATCCCATTTCAACCTTCCAAGTATTACACTCATCAAAAGCATGCTATGTAAATAGCCAAAACACCTCAAGACCTCTAATCTATCAAGCTAGGGTTAACGAAGATCACAAGATAAGACTCTACGTAACGATAACATAGGGCAGCCCTTAGAGATCTCTTTTAGCCGCTATAGAATCACACAACCATTGGGGACGTACGCATGAATTCTATTAGAACAATTGAATGAGACAAGAGATAGCAACTCCTAGGCCTATCAAATCACTCTACTCAAAACGTCAGTCACAACATTGGCCTTACTTAGGGTCAACTAAGTCATAGGAGAAGTAATAGAGGATAACCTATTTACAACCTCCGGTATGAGCCCTCTAAGGACAATAAGCTCCTAATATCTAATAGGTTCAAAGGTATAGGACAATCTCTAATCACCTTCGTCTTACTAGGGTCTACCTTAATACCATCACTCGACACCACACGACCTAGGAAGGTAACCTCTTACAACCAAAATTACCATTTCTCCTATTTAGCATCCAAACTTCTTTTTTAAACTTGGTAGTACTACCCTCAAAAAACTCAAATGCACTAACTCATTAGGGAATACAAACCATCATAGCATCACCAAAACCACCATAAGCCTATTAGAGTAGGGACTAAAGATCTTTCTCATGAGACTTATAGGCATAACTGGTGCATTAGTCAAACCAAAAGACACTACCCCAAATTCAAAAAATCAAAAAGGATATTCAAAGACTCATCTACCACCAACAATAATTCTATAGACAAAACTACTTAGGTTTAACACCCCCAATTCTCATAAGATGATAAACGCAACCCCTTCAAGATCAATTGCACCTTAAGACATGAAATGGACCTACTTCCTAGCTACCATTTGACAACCTCCCACTCAAGGATGGGCTCATTAGGGATTCAGGATCTAGCTCCATAGGTCCTACCACCCATGAAGACACAACATCCATGCAACTATTCCATCCATATAATGATATCGAAATTCACCATACCAACTCCAACAAGCCACACAGTAAGACCTAATGCAATATAACCCCGGATCAACACCTATAGACCTTCTAGCAACAATATACCCAATAAAAGGATGGACACCAAAGATCCATACAACAACATGGGCATACAAGAAGCTCCACTACCAACCAAAAGAATAGCAAAGAAATAGTGGCACATCGAGCCTAACAATCCACACACATCTAAGTCAAGGAAACTTCAATATACGGGTAGTAGCATTGGGCACCTCGTCCCCTCCTTGATCCACTTGATCAACATGACGGCCTCGATCCAAAGGTTGACCACCCTTACACTTTCCTTGAACACATAGACAATCCATTAGCTTATGACCCACTTCATTATATCCATAACAACCATTGGTCTTCCTTACCACCCCCTCATCACCTCTTTTACTCCTTTTATGCTTATAAGGACACTCTTTCTTTGTATGACCAATATTTCCACAACCATAATAAGCATTAGTGCCTCTGAAGCACGGGCCATCATGGCATCTACCACACCTTGGGCACCTAGCATAAGGCGCCATAACCCTTCTATCTTTGGGAATCCAAAAATTTCCTTCAAAATAGACCCTGTTGGCCTCGCTAGGCCTCCCCTTACCATTTGAAGTCTCGGGAGCACTTACTTGTTGATTGAGTTGGGTTGCCAATGTTGTCACCGCTTAGGCCATTACCTATAGACCATTACGAACCTCCGCGTTCAACATGTCACCATCTTGCGAGGCTTGAGACATATCCTAAAATATAATGATTAGGGGTTATCAATAAGTCCTAGGGGATCTAACTGTATCATACAACATAGATCATGAAGAACTAAAACATTTTCTAAAACATCTCATAGCCTCGTACTCATAGTTGTGGTGCACAACACAACCATGAATAAGACTTTAATTGACTCGATGTGTTAAACTTCGAGGAACTCTCAACCTAGTGCTCTAATACCATCTTTGTCATGACCAAACCTAGGGCCTAGACGTGACCAGTGAATGGGGAACCCAAAGAAACCACAAATAAGCTTTGTAGCATATCATTACACATCCTCGGGTACCCAAACAAGCCTCATAGCATATCCTCACACATCCTCGGCCGCAAAAACAAGATAAAACAACAAGAGACATATACACAAGGAGAATTGGGACTAAGGGAGAGATATTTATACATAAATAGCTTGAATATCATAAGTGAGTCAAAGCTCATATCATAGATAAATAACGTATCCAACAGCACCTCTACTACATGCTAAGACAAAGCAACTGGGCACACCCTCATGGTCAAGTATACAATAAAGACAAATGTCTCCATTCATAATAAGAGAAATATAGATAAATGTCCTCGAAATAGAGGATTCACCAACTAGCTTAGATAGTACCGAACTAGCTACGTGAAGGAGGTGGATGATTAACTTGGGCTTTGGTTCCTATATGGTGATATCATGTAGGCAAAGTATGCATGCTACGTATTTAGGATATAATGCAACAAGAATTAGGCATCATAGTCAAAATGCGTAACAATAGGCAATAGGCATAATAGAACAATATGACATGTATAATCAATGCATAAGTAAAACATTCTTAAGTAGCTCATGTCCATATAGGATATCAGAATGTAGAAGAGACCAAGATAGATTTCATGGAACAAGCCCCTCGGTTGGTTGATGATGGTTTCATCTCATTATCCCCGTGGTATGGTACAAACCCCTCACATGGTTTATGATAATCACATCTTATCACTACGGTGGAGAAGTACAAACTCCTCACATGGTTGATGAGTCCAAACCCTCACCTCGGTTGATGAGTATAAACTCCACCTCGGTTATACGTCGGGTATGATCTAATGCAATACTTTATATAGAGTATATCATATTCATAAGCTCATTTCATCATCATATAGTTAACCATATCATATCTCATGCTTTAGGCCTTCAAACTCAAGAAATCACATTCAAATATTTTATCAAACACTTAGAGGGTGTGTAATTCTAGTATAAAATCATGAAATATAAAGATGAAATTATGCAGGAAATCTATTGTAAAACTAGCAATCAATACCTTGCAACACCCACAAATAATATACATCAAAACCCCTCCTCAAATATTTTAGTACATCAAAAATCTATAGCTCAAAACATAACAAAATAGTCACAATTAGCTTTAACATAGTGTCTAGTGAAATTCATAGTAAGTAAGACCCATATGTTAATCAACTTTAAATCATGCAATTTGAGTAAAAAGAAGCTTGGGTATCATGGGTGAAAGGAACCCATGAAAGAACTGCACATACCTTAGCTTTGGAGATGAACTTGATGAAGATTGGAGATAGAGACTTGAAGCTTGAGTGGAAATCCTTAGATCCGATGAGGGATTAAGACTTGAATTTGGGAGTGAAATATTTGGCTAAGTATTTTGGTGAGCATTGGAGAATGTTTATATGATATGAGAGTGAAATAGTGCTAAATATAGATATTTTCAAGTATGGGAACACTTAGGCCCAGTCTTCGATTGAAATAAAAAAAATAGGATTAAAATAACACAGCTCTGCTACGTGGATTACTCACTGGAATTTCTTTTTTGCACAAATGAGTTCTATGAAAACGGGCATAAATTCTTAATCCAAACTTAGAATGAGGTGAAACCAAGTGCATTGTAAAGCTAATTCAAAGATCTTTAATTTGGTTGGTAGTGGGATACCGAGTGCATTGTGTGCTAAGAGATATACCCCTTTAAAATTGATCCTCCTAAATCACGTTTTTGCAATTTTCAAATTTTGATATAGTTGCTCTAGAATTTAGGTTAGACCTATTTCACACTTAATTTGACCCTCTGAATAAGAATATGAAGTTGAATTTTTGAAATAACCAACAGATTCTTAGATATATGGAAATTATAATTCTAGGCACTTCCGAGGCACATTTTCAGACAATTTTTGGGGTCATTTCATTAATCTTTTCTCACTTGCAAGTAGGAGTTTCAATATTTTGAGCCAAAATACCCGACCTTT
Organism: Solanum sejunctum; assembly: GCA_025642045.1. NCBI lineage: Eukaryota > Viridiplantae > Streptophyta > Magnoliopsida > Solanales > Solanaceae > Solanum > Solanum sejunctum. Next base: position 19,292 of record JAOTQJ010099346.1, read on the forward strand.
GGTGTTTTACTTTAACTTGTTGACAATTGGATCATCCAACCACAAATTTAGCAATGTCTTTCTTCATTCCATTCAACCAAAATACTTCCCTCAAGTCTTTCTACATCTTGTTGGAACTGGGGTGAATAGAATAGGAATAATTGTCAGCTTATTAAAATATCAAGTTTTTCAAACCATCAACATTAGACACAATAATATCTCTTGGTACTAAAGCATCCCATCTCCCCTTTTAAGAAGACCTCTATCTTCCCTTCCTTCACTAAGGCTTCAATTTAACCGGGGGGGGGGGGGAATCCAGATCATGCTTTGACTTGACATCTTCAATTAATGATGGCTCGGATCCATTCAATACAATCACACCATCATTCTCGGCCTTACTCAACTTTACCCCCAATCTAGCGACTTATGAACTTCCTTTGCTAACTTTCTCTTCCTATCAATTTCAAAGTTTGACATGCTACCCATAGACATTCTAGTAATTGTTTTGGCTACAATATTAGCCTTACCCATGTGATACTTCGCTCTCATGTCATAGTCTTTGAGAAGTTACAACCATATCCTTTTTCTTAAATTGAGATATCTTTGGGTAAACACATGTTGGAGACTCTTGTGGTCAGTGAACACATCAACGTGGACTCATACAAATAATGATGCCAAAGTTTCAATGCAAACACCCGACCACTAGTTCAAGATCGTGTTGGATAGTTCTTCTTATGTATCTTTAGTTGGCTTGAGACATAAGCAATTACCTTACCATTTTACATCAACACATAACCCAAACCAACTCTTGAGGCATCATGATTAAGCACAAACCCATTGGTACCCTCTGGCAAAGTCAGATTGGAGTCGAAGTCAACCTGTCTTCAAAGTTTAGAAGCTTTTGTCACACTCATCTGTCCATAAAAACTTCACTTTCTTTTGGGTCAACTTTGTCAACGACAATGAAATGGAGGAGAGAACCCTTCAGCAATTCTTCTATAATAATTGTCGAGGCCCAAGAAACTCCTACTATCCATAGGGGTCAATGGCCTTTGCCAATTTCTCAATGCTTCCTTCTTTTTGGGGTCAACTTTTATCCCTTTACTTGACATAACATGTCCAAGTAATAAAACCTCTTTCAACCAAAACTCACATTTATCAAATTTGGGAAACAACTTTGCATCCCTCAAAGTTTGTAACACCACCCTTAAATGCTCTTTGTGATCTTCTTCATCCCGTGAATAGACCAAAATATCATCAACAAACACTATCAGAAAAATATCAAGGTATGACTTGAGCACCCTATTCATAAAGTCCATAAAGATAGTTTGTGCATTAGTCAAACAAAAGGACATCACTACAAACTCAAAATGCCCATATCTTGTTCGAAATATTGTCTTGGGAATATCACATTTCCTGACTCTCAATTTGTAATATCTGGACCTCAAGTCAATTTTGGAAAAGTGTTTAGCCCTGTGTAATTGATCAAATAGATCATCAATCCTTGGGAGTGGATATGTATTCTTGATGGTAACTTTGCGAAGTTGGTGATGATCTATGCATATTTGGAGTGACTTATACCTTTTCTTTACAAACAACATCTGGGCACCCTATGGGGACCTAATAGGTCTATATATCCCTTCTCTAGCAGATCCTTCAATTGCTTTTTTAGTTCTTTTAACTCCGTCCGGGCCATTCTGTTAGGATGGATTGATATAGATTGAATGTCATGCAAAAGATCTATGCCAAAACCTATCTCCCTTTAGGGAGGGACACAAAGTAACTCTTTGGGAAACACATCGAAAAACTCATTGATTATGCAAACCAACACAAGAGATGGACATTCAAATGTGACATCCTTAAGTCTTACCAAATTGTAAAAACATCCCTTAGATATCATTTTATAGGCCTTGAGAAGGGAACTAAATTGATCTTTACATGAAGGACTATCACCCATCCAATCAAGAGAAGGCTTGTTTGGAAATTGGAACTTGATCTTATGAGTTCAACAATCTATGGTGTCATAAGAAGCATATACCCAATCCATCCAAAGTATAACATCAAAACCAACCATAGAAAGCTCTACCAAGTCATAAAGAAAATATTTGGCATGATTACACAGGAAAATCCCTATAGTGAAACAATAGACTCACCAACAGGAGTACTAACTTTACAAGGCTGAACAAGTGTTTTAGGACATGTACGAAATCTATTAGCAAAAGATGGTGTGAACAAAGGAATAGTTTTTTCCAGGTTGTAGAAGTGCATAAAGATCAAAATCACAAACTTTTAACATACCAGTAACCACATTTGGGGTTCCTCCACTTCCTAATGAACATGAAGAGCATAGAACCTATTAGACTTTAGGGCTTTTAGTGCTTGCCTACCATGGTCGTTGGGCCTTACATTCCACTACTACTATCATAAACTTAATCTAGTGTCTAGGAGTGACATGGCTAATGGGAAGCCGAGAGTACCTAGACAAGCCTCAAAATATCCATATTCACATAATTGATTTGGAAGCATACACGAATAGTAAACACATAGTTTTAAGGGACAGGAAAGTAGGAATCACGTTATGGGGATGTCATAAGGAAAGGGATTAACATAACACGTAGCACATAAAGACTAAGGGAGGGGTAAGTATGACTCACTCCATTGGGATAATTTGGGACTTAGGATCTTTCACATCATAACATAAAGGCACATCATAATACTCATAGCCATTCCACATAACGATATCTAATAGGTAGCCATATTCATAGTCATAAATCCAAATATAACACTTATCATATAAACATAAAAGAGTCTACAAGGTTTCCAGCGATGCCTCTGGTCATAAGATAGGACAGGGGGCCAAGACCTATCCCAGGCTCACCCTAAAATTAAATAACAAAAACAAAAGGACCATAAGTAGAGGAATGGTGGTTTGTCCTTGAAATATAAGACTCACCACAACAAGCAGATCTCAAGATCCAAGCTAATCGTCGTATGGTGGATAAAGGTAGTCCTCGGTTCCTATATGGTTAGATCATGTAGGAAAAAGTATGCATTAGTATGTTTGAATGTACTAAGTATGCAGGCATGCAATGCACATGACTTATCAAAGTTGTGTTCAATGTTAAATGACAAGGGCACATAAAATAGAAAGAGGTATATGACCAAAGAAAGATAGTAGAACAATATGACATGAAATCATGATGCATAAAGTGCAATTGTTCTTATATATAGTGGAGATATGACAATGACCATCATATCAAACTCATACGAGCTATTACATGAATTCACCCAATGTTGACCTCCCATTGGTAAGCGAAGACTACTTACGAAGAGTAATCTATATCATACCTTACGATCCCAACTTTACAGTGTGATGGGTACCTTCCTTACGATCACATATTTTTATATGGATTAACATATCAAAAAATATTATATCATATCATATAAAAATATGTATCCATTCCTTATGATCTCATCTTTTCAGTAATGACTATCATATACCTATGCTAGCATATAGTTTAAGGAAAAGGAGAGGACCCTTGGAGATAGCCCTTATGCTCCCAATCCATTCGGTGCTAGGTCAAACATCCTAAAGGAATACTTATACATATGCATGCTTCCAAAAGAGACGTATGTTGTTTCAGATCATTTCAGTGCACACTTCGGCTTAAAAGCCAAACCTATTTCATAATCATTCATACTTGGTCTCAAAGACCAAATCATAGCTCATAATCATGCTTCTCATGTATAGGAATAACTCATTCACATATACAGAATGGTGTAAACACCCAAAATGCTCAAAGAGCTATATCATAGAATTTATGTGATCACATTTGTGTCATAACCATAATATTCTCAAAATCATATGCATAAATATAATTGGACTTAACCCACTTCATAATTTTTGTAAATTCCAATGCTCATGAATACATATGCCATGAATGATGTGAGGTTAGCATGGGTAATATAGATCAAATCTAAAATCAACAACACAATATGAAATTCAAGTAAATCCATAAGTAAATTCCACGTTCAAATTATAACTTTGATTACCTATGGTTAAATTAAACTTTAAAGGGACAATGCATATTTAAATATTCATAATAATCATGTAATTCAATATATTAGGGCTAAATTCAATTTAAATTCAAAAATAAAGCATAGACCATACTTCAATTGAATTTGATAAATAATAATCTTCAAAACCTATAAAGTAAGCTCAAGTTTCATAAATCAAGTGTAAAAGAGTTTGAGTCTTCTTGGCTGAAAGGAAGCAAGAATCAATCCAAGGCATTTCCCTTGTCCCTCAAGCTTATTCTTCACAAGAGCCATTGGCAGAGTTCATAAGAGTGACTTGAGGGATTTCTAAGCATAGGAATGAATTTGAATAAGAGGAAGAAAGTATATATCATTTGAATGTCTTTAAGTTGCATGGGAAGTCGCAAAAGAACCTTAGGATAAATCATAGTTACAAAAATGCCATTAATAAAATGAGTAAAGTCAAGGTCTTAGGGAGGAGGGGTAACAGTTTGTGAGGTACTATATAGACTATATACTTGCTCGTGGTCTAACTCATAGACATATTTCACTTGACAAAGGTTCAAGATTGTAATCCTATACATGGAAATATTCAATGTAGGCACCCTTACGGAATGGTTATACGGACGTACCAAGCCATACAGTCCTTGTGCTCCTCTGTACAACTTCACTTAGATAAATTCTTCCCAAATAAAGTTCAAAAATAGTGATCTACTACTTAGAAAATCTTCACTTTGGCACCTATACGAAAGGGTCTCATAGATCGTGAAGCACCATACGGTCTGCGAGAGGGGCTGTACAACTTGCCTTGGGCTCAAAATTGTGGAGTCTCAAGCCTAAGGCTACCATACTGACCAACATACGATTTGTATGGACTTAGAAAGACCATCTGGTGTTCAAGTGCAGTATGCCTTAGTCCGAAACTCCACATTAAGGCCATTGCATCCCACACAAGGTATCACAATCCAAGCCTAGGGCGTAGACGTGACATAGAAAAAGGGAAACCCGAAGGGATCCCAAACAAGCCCCTTAGCATATTATGCACACATCCTTGGTTGCAGAAGCAAACTCAACAACAACAAGAGATAATAAAGAGGGAAAATGGGACCAAGGGAAGTCTTTGATAGCATAAATCATAGAAGAGTCAAAGCTCAAAACATAATTACATTATTTGTTCCAACATCACCACTAAACATATATTTGAGCAGGGGCCAAGACACTTTTTAGGCTCACTCTCATAGTAAAAAGCGTTCAACATAATTAAAACAGGTGTCAAGAGCAAGATAGCTAATGTCCTCGAACTTAATGACTAACCAAAGCTCTTCTTTCAAATGCCAAGGCTAGCCACATTGAGGATGATCAAGAGGTACTCTGCTTCCTACATAGTAACATCATGTAGGCATAGAGTATGCGTTAGTACAGTTGGATGCAATCCAACAAGAGCTAGGCAACATAGTAAAACTGCATAATTATAAGAAAGGGAAAGTATATTAACAACATGGCATGCATGATGAATACTTAAAGTAAAACATTCTCGTATAGAACATAATACCTGTGTAGGAAGAGACCATCTCCATATAGCCCAAGCAAGCTTTGCTGAAACTCTAAGGCTTGTCACCTCTTGGAAGGTGATTAATGTATATACCCCTCAAAAAGGTAGTACGAGTTTGCCACACCCCGACAAAGCGATTGAGGTACATACCCCCCAACAAGGTAGTACGGTCTTGCCATCCTCTGACAAGGCGATTGAGGTATTTAACCCACAACAAGGTAGTAAAGCTTGCCACCACCTAATTAGGAGATTGAGGTATTTACCCCTCAACAAGGTACTATGGCTTAACACCCCCCAAGAAGGTGATTGAGGCTTAACACCCCCTTAGCAAGGTGATTGGGCTTAACACCACCCTACAAGATGATTGGGCTTAACATCCCCCAACAAGGTGATTGAGCTTAACACGCCCCAACATGGTGTCATGACCCAAGCCTAGGGCTTAGACGTGACATGGTGAATGGGGAACCCGAAAGAACCTCAGCCAAGTGTCTCAACTTATCATTACACATCATTGGTTGCGAAAGCATGTAAAAGACATAAAACAAGCATAAAGGGACAAAAGGGTAAGGGATAGCATGCCAAAATCTCAACATCATGACAAGGAGTCATAGCTCATATCATTATTACACATCTTGTCCAACAATACCTTTAAATACATAGATAGAGCGGGGGCCAAGACAAAGTAACTCGACTCACCCTCATAGTAAAAATAGAACATAAGAAAGTGTCTCAATACATAGTTAATAGCAATCATAGACTAAGGTCCCCAAAATAGAAGACTCACCAAAGGATAACTTGAACAATTCATCTAGCCACAAGAAGAATCAATAGGAGCTCTGGTCCCTACATGGTGATATCATGTAGGTAAGAGTATGTGTTAGTACATTTCAATGTACTAAGTTTGCGGGATGCCATGCAACAAGAGATAATTTCACAATTAAAATGCATAACAATAGGCAATAGACATGATAAAGCAACATGACATTTATGAGTAATGCATAAGTAAAACATGCTTACGCAACCATGCTCATATAGGACATCATATGTGTAGAAGAGACCAAGTTAAATTTTCAAAGTACGAACCCCTTGGTAGGTTAGTAATGTTGCCACCCCATCACTTAGGTGGATGAGTACAAACCCTAATCTAGGTTAGTGATGATGCCGCACCAACACCAGGTAAAGTACAAACCTTTCACTAGGTTATACGGGTGCTCAAACCCCCTGGATTGGGCATGGTTGATTCTACACTTTATATAGGATTCATCATATGCTCTAGTGCAACCCTTCATATAGAAATAATCATATACATAAGCTTAGTTCATCATCATAACATCATTCATATCATACTTCATGCTTTGGACCTTCATTTCCTCAAGAAACCATGTCCAGGCATTTTATCAAACACCTTAGGGGTGTGTAATAGGGGTGAAAAACCATACAATTTAGAGATGAAATCATGCAAGAAAATCTGTAGTAAAAGCATCAATCAACACCTTGCAACAACCCCAAGATATGCACATCAAAATCCCTCATCATATCCAATATTACATCCAAGATTTAGAGCTCAAAATATGTGAAAACAACCATACTTTCATGAACTTAAATCACTATGCAGTAAATTTCTCAATATACAAGACCCACATGTAAGATCAACTTTAAAAAGTCATGCAATATTAGTAAAAAGGAGACTAAGGCACCATTGGTGAAAGGACCTAATGGTTCAACACCACATACCTTAGCTTTGATGAACTTGGTGAAGAATGAAAATGGCGACTTGAAGCTTGAAGAAGAAACTCTCACCTTAGCTTGGGATGAGGGTTTTAGACTTGAGTTTGGAGAGTAAAAATATGATTGAGTGTTTGAGTTAGTATTGGAAAGTGTTTAGGGTGATATAAGGGTAAAATATGACTAAGTATGGGTAAAAACACGTATGGGAGCTTTTAGGCCTAAGACTTAAAGTCTTGGACTGAAGCTGAAAAACAGAGTTCAAAGTTACAAAGGGACGCGTTGCAAGGGGGATGCGAAGACCCCTTTGAAATTTGAATTTGAAAATTTCGTAATTGCTAAATCTTTGCTCTTAGATTGGGGTTAGTCCTTTATGCCCCTAATTTGGACCTTCTAAACAAGAATCCGAAGTCAAATTTTGAAATAACAAATGGATTTTGACATATAAGGAAATTAAAGTTCTGGGCATTCCAAGGCACATTTTGGAGCACTTTTTGGGGATGCTACAATATCTCTCCCTTGGGAACATTTGTCCCCAAATGTAAAAGAGACGTACAAATCATCCCTAACAAGGACACAATATATCATGAAAAATACTATTTTCAAAATCTAAACATAAGTGTAAAATCATCATCATAAGCTTATCCACTTAAACATAAAAGCATATGAATGACATTGGGGCTGAAATATAAGACTTGAAATTATATATAGGATTTAGGGTTTGTACCTTAGGCCTGAGTGGAGTGGAAAAGTTGAGGATACCACTACTGTATGTCCGCTTTGGCCTCCCATGTAGCACTTTCAACTTGTTAGTTCCTCCAAAGGAAATTAACGGATGCCACCTCTTTGTTCCTCAATCTCTTTACTTGCCTATCCAAGATTTGAATTGGAACCTCGTCATAGGTCAAGTTATCCCCCATAATACCCATAACATCAAGAGGCACAATGACATTAAGATCACCAACAAATTTTCTCAACATAGAGATATGGAACACCAGATGAACCAAATTCATTTCACTAGGCAACTTTAACTCATAAGCTACATTGCCAAGTCTCTCTTTCATCTCATAAGGACCAATATGCCTTGGTCTCAACTTTCCCTTTTTACCAAAACAAAATACACCTTTTATTAGAGAAACCTTCAAATAGACCCAATCACCCACTTGGAACTCTAGGTCTTTCCTCCTTACATTGGCATAGGATTTTTGATGACTTTGGGCCATCCTCAACCTTTCCCTAATCATATTAACCTTTTCAAGAGAATCCATAAGCAGATCCAGCCCCAACAAAGCTACCTCTCCAACCTTAAATCAACCCACCGGTGATCTATAATGTCTCCCACAAAGAGCCTCATAAGGAGTCATATCGATAGTAGAGTGATAGCTATTGTTGTAGCCAAACTCAATCAATGGAAGATGCTCATCCTAACTATCTTTAAGCTCCAAGACACAAGAACTAAGCATATCTTCAAGTATTTGAATTATCCTTTTGGCTTGGCCATCTGTTTGTGGGTGGAAAGTCGTACTAAGGTGAACATTGGTACCAAGACCCCTTTGAAAAGACCTCCAAAAGTGTGAAGTAAATTGTACACCATGATCTGATACAATGGATAAAGGAAAACAATAAAACCTCACTAACTGATGGATGTACAACCTTGCGTACTCTTCAGCCCCATATGTGGTCTTAATCGGTAGAAAGTGAGCCGATTTCGTCATCCTATCGACCACTACCCATATGGAATCAAAACCTTTTCTAGTTTTAGGAAACTCAACCATAAAATCCCATTAATTACCTCCCACTTCCAAGTGGGAATCTCTATGTATTGTGTTAGGCCACCCGAATTTTGATGTTCGACTTTGACTTATTGACAACAATGGCAATCAAAAACAATTTTAGCAATATCCCTCTTCATGCCTCCCAACCAATACCCATCCCTCAAGTCTCTATACATTTTGGTGGAACCAAGTTGGATAGAGTAAGAAGAATTATAGGCCTCGTCAAGAATTATATACCTCAAACCATCAACATATGGCACATACAACCTTCCTTGGTACCTAAAGGTACTATCTCCCCCTTAGGAGAAAACCTTTACTTTGCCCTCTTTTACCAAGGCCTTTAATTCAAGCAAGTAGGAGTCAAGATCTTGTTTGGCTATCACCTCATCAACCAAGGAAGACTTAGACCCATCAATAACCACAACACCATCATTAACAACTTCTTCCCACCTAACCCCCAATCTAGCCAACGTTGCTATGCACCTCCTTAGCCATCTCACTATCACCACCATCCACATGAGCTAGTCTATATATGGACACCCGACTCAAAGCATCTACCACCATATTTGTCTAACCCGAATGATAATGCACACTCATGTCATAATCTTTGAGAAGTTCTAGCCACCTTTTTTGTCTGAAGTTGAGATCTTTTTGTGTGAAGACATATTGAAGGCTCTTATGATTGGTGAAGACATCCACATATACCCTACACAAATAATGATGCCAAATCTTTAGTGCAAACACCACAACGGCTTATTTGAGATCATGGGTAGGGTAATTCTACTCATGCACTTTGAGTTGCCTAGAATCATAGGCTATGAACTTACCATTTTGCCTAGCACATAATCCAAACCAACTCTAGATGCATCACAATACATAACAAAACCCTTAAGCCACTCCATTAGTGACAATATAGGAGCTGACATAAGTCTATCTTTCAATGTTTGGAAGCTTTTCTCATATTCATTGGCCCATTCCAATTTGACACTCTTTTGAGTCAATTTTGTCACAAGGGAAGCAATGGAGGAGAACCCATTCAAAAACCTTTTATAGTAAGCCACAGGCCCAAAAAGCTCCTAATATCCGATGGGATCAATGTTCTAGGCCAATTTCTAATCACATCGGTCTTCTTAGGATCCACTTTGATGCCATCCCCCGACACCACATGACCCAAGAATGCAGCCCCCTTCAACCAAAACTCACACTTGTCATACTTAGCATACAATCCTTCCTCCCTTAATCTTTGCAACACCACCCTTAAATGACCTATATGCTCCTCCTTACTATGTGAATAGATCAAAACATCATCAATGAAGACCATGACAAAGGAATCAAGGTAGGGTTTGAAGACCCTATTCATTATGTCCATGAAGATGGCTGATGGATTAGTTAACCCAGAGGACATCACCACAAATTCACAATGCCCATATCTAGTCTGAAAGGCTATCTTGAGAATATCACACTCCCTTACTCTCACTAAATGGTGCCCAGATCGAAGATCAATGATAGAGAAAAAGCTAGCCCCTTTCAATTGGTCAAACAAGTCATCAATTCTCGGAAGAGGATACCTATTCTTTATAGTGACCCTATTGAGTTGTCGATAGTCAGTGCGCATTCTATGTGACCTATCTTTCTTCTTTATAAACAATACCGGTGCACCCCAAGGTGATTGACTAGGTCTAATAAATACCTTTTCCAACAAACCTTTTAATTGTTCCTTTAACTCCTTCAACTCCATTGGGGACATATGCTAAGGGGGAATGAAGATAGATTGAGTGTTGGGAAGGAGATCTATGCCAAAATCAATCTCCCTTTCGAGAGAGACACCAGTAAGGTCATTTGGGAAGACATTAAGAAATTCATTTACAATGGGGACCAACTCAATGGAAGGGACTTTGGACTCCACATCTTTAACCCTCACAAGATGATACAAACACCCCCTAGAAATCAACTTACGGGCTTTAGTGCACGAAATGAATCTACCCTTGACCATCATATCTTGACTTTCCTACTCAAAGAAGAGTTCATTAGAAAATTGAAACTTGACCCTACGGGTTCTACAATCAATAGACGCATAGTAGGCATGCAACTAATCCATCCTAAGTATGACATCAAAATCCACCATGTCTAATTCAACAAGGTCACAAGGCAACAACTTATGCAAAATATAAATAGGACAATTCCTAGAAGCTTTCCTAGCAACAATAGAGATACCACTAGGAGTAGACACTTCATATGACTCATGCAATAACTCAGGAACAATGAGAAACATTTTAGCAATAAAAGGGGTAACAAAGGAAAGAGTGGCACCTGGATCAATCAAAACATACATATCAAAGTCAAAGATTTTCAACATACAGGTAACAACATTTGGGACGTCACCAATCCCTTGTCTCCCATGTATAGATACAATCAATTGTGCCTAAGGGAACTACCCTTGAGTACCACCTCTACCTAATGGAACAATATTTACACCTTGTCCCTTGACACGATTTCTTGGACAATCTACATTCTTGTAAACAAGCTCCCCACAATTGAAGCATACATTAGAACCCTTCAAACATAGGATATCATAAACCTTACGACATATCGCACACACATCATTAGGAGCCACAACACCGATTCCATGAGGTCTAGGGAAGGCATTGGCAAACTCCCTATTTGTAGCATGAGGGGGCCCTTGGCCTTGAGGGAATCGACCACCTCTATGGAACTTACCCCCATGATGGGCTCTTTTGGCCTTATGGGCCCTCCTTTGTCTCATATTTTCTTCCTCAATTTGCTTGGCATAGGTTATCAATCAAGAGAACTCCATATCACCAATAAGTATGGCGGACTGGCATTCTTCACTTACCAAATCGAAAAACCCTATAACAAACTTATTCAACCTTGACCTAGGATCGACCACCAAATGAGGAATATACTTTGAAAGTTGATTAAATTTGAGGGAATACTCCCTCTCACACTCAAAGCACCCTGTTTCAAGTTCATAAACTCTACTAATTTTCCCTCCATAAGTTTAAGAGGGAAAAGCCAATTAAGCAAGGCCAATTTGAACTCCTCCCAAAGCACCATTACCAACCCCCTTCTTACCCTTCCATTGCTCATACAAAATTTAGGTTGCTCCTTTGAGTTGGCATGCCACCAACTCTGCCTTTTCATTTTATCCCAACACCCAAGATACTCAAGATTTTGTAGACCTCATCAATGAACTCTTGTGGGTCTTCATCCGCCTTTGACCCATGAAAAACCAAAGGATTCATACTTATAAAGTCACTTACCTTAGCCCCCGAGGTAGTTGCATGAGGGACTTAGGTCCCTTGTTGGACTTGGTTGGCCACCACTTGGGCAAGCATAGTAAGGGCATCCTAGAGCTTACCATTGGTAGATTCCTCGTCGGATGTTTGGACACGTCTTCCTCTAGTATTTGGCATGATCTAGCATAGCAAAGAGCAATCATTATGGAAAAACTCACCATGTTTCTAAAATGCCTCTAGCCTCCTATTCATAGTCATGGTGTTCTTTACAAATATGAATAGTACTCTATCGATGTGGTGTGTTTGACTCCGAGGATCTATCAACCTAGTGCTCTGATGCTAAGTTTATCCTAACCCAATCCTAGGGCCTAGATGTGACACAGCGAATGGTGAACCAGAGAGAACCTTAGTCAAGTCTCTCAACTTATCATTACACATCCTTGGTCACAGAAACATAAAGGGACAAAGGGCTAAGGGATAGCTCACCAAAACATCAACATCAAGACAGAGTCATGGCTCATATTATAATTACACGTCTTGTCCAACAACACCTCTAAATACATAAATAGAGCGGGGGCCAAGATAAAGTAACTGTGCTCACCCTCATAGTCAAAATAGAAAATAAGAAATTATCTCAATACATTGTTAATATTAATTACAAACTAAGGTCCTTGAAATGGAGGACTCACCAAATCTACCTTGAAAAATTCATCTAGCCAGAAGAAGAATCAATAAGAGCTCCGGCTCCTACATAGTGATATCATGTATGTAAGAGTATGCGTTAGTATGTTTGAATGTACTAAGTATGTGGGATGCCATGCAACAAGAGATAAGTTTCACAATCAAAATGCATAACAATAGGCAATGGACATGATATAGCAACATGACATGTATGATCAATGCATAAGTAAAATATGCTTAAGTAAACCCCTGCTCATATAGGATATTGTATGTGTAGAAGAGACCAAGCTAAATTTTAGAAGTAAGAACCCCTTGGTAGGTTAGTGATGTTGCCACCCCATCACTTAGGTGGATGAGTACTAACCCTCATCTAGGTTGGTGATAATGTCGCCCCATCACTATGCTGGAGAAGTACAAACCCTTCCATAGGTTGATGAGTACAAACCCCTATCTAGGTTAGTGATGATGCCATCCCATCTCCAGGTGGAGAAGTACAAACCCTTCACTAGGTTATCCAGGTGCTCAAACCCCCCAGATTGGGCATGGTCGATTCTAAACTTTATATAGGATTCATCATATGCTCTAGTGCAACACTTCATATAGGAATAATTATATACATAAGCTCATTTCGTCATCATAACATCATTCATGTCATATCTCATGCATTGGACCTTTATTTCCTCAAGAAACCATGACCAGACATTTTATCAAACACCTTGGGGGGGTGTAATAGGGGTACAAGACCATGAAATTTAGAGATGAAATTATGCAAGAAAATCTGTAATAAATCCATCAATCAATACCTTGCAGCACCCCCAAGACATTCAAATCAAAATCCAAATCCAATAGTAGATCCAAGATTAAGAGCATAAAACATGCTAAAACAACTATACTTTCATGAACTAAAATCACTGTGCAGTAAATTTTCTAATATACATGATCCATATGCAAAATAAACTTTAAATCATACAATATTAGTACAAAAGAGACTAAGGCACCAAGGGTAAAATGACCCAATGGATCAACACCACTACCTTAGCTTTGGATGAACTTGGTGAAGATTGAAGATGGAGACTTAAATTTTGAAGAAGAACCTTGAAGGAGAACCTTACTTGGGATGAGGGTTTGGGACTTGAGTTTGGAGAGAGAAAATATGACTAAGTGTTTGAGTTAGTATTGGAAAGTGATTAGGGGGTGATATAAGGGTAAAATATGACTAAGTATGGGTAAAAACACATATGGGAGCTTTTAGGCCTAAGGCTTAAATTCTTAGATTGAAGTTGAAAAACAGAGTTCAAAATTACAAAGGGGCACATCGCGAGGGGGACGCGAAAACCCCTCTGGAATTTATTTTTGAAATTTCATAATTTCTAAATCAATGCTAGATCCTTATCCCTCTAATTTGGACCCCCTGAACAAGAATCCAATGTCAGATTTTTGAAATCTCAAATGAATTTTGAGATATAAGGAAATTAAAATTTTAGGCATTTCAAGGCACGTTTTGGGGCACTTTTTGGGGTAGTTATACAAGGTGTGGTCAACTTGCAACACATATGTACTTTTCTTGAATTCATCACATACATACATTTTGTTTCATCATCATAAAGTCACTTTTTTCATAGGCCATGCAATAGATCATCAATAACTCAAGACTCCTTAATTGGACATTTTATCAAATACTTGGCGGGTGTGCAATGCTAGTTCAAAATCATGCAATTCAAGAGTGAAATCATGTTAAAAAACTCAATGTAAATCAACTCACAAACACTTGGTAACACCCCCATGCAAGATACATTGAAACCCCTCATCAAATCTAATAACAAATGATATATTCATAGCTCAAAATATGCTTAAACAATCCATATTTCATTAAACCCCAACATAGTTTATAATCAAATTCATGATAGGAGATGTCCATAGATAATTCCACTTGAAAACATGCACTTTACATAAAGAGGAAGGTTGGCCACCATGGAAGGAAGAAGCCAATGGTTGAAAGCCAAATAACTTAAATGGGATTCCGTTGATGAAGATTTGAATGAGACCTTGAAACTTGAATGAAGTTTTTGAGATCCAGAATAGAGTTTCGGGCACTTGAATTTGGATAAATGATTTGGCTAAGTCTTAGAGAGGGTTTTGAGAGCGTCTTGAGTGATATAGAGTTGAAAAATAGCTAAGTATAAATGTTTTTTACGCATAGGAGGGCATGGGCCCAAGAACCCAAAGCCTTAGATCAAAACAGAAAACTAGGGACAAAAATAACACTGATCCACGTCCCTGGTGTGTCATGGTCAGGGTGCGGATCAATATTGGATAAGCGAATTTTTTGAAAATGAAATTTTACAATGGTTGCTCTTAAATCAGGTTATACCTATTTCTCCCTTAATTTTGCCTACTGATAAGGAATATGAAGTTGGATTTTTGATGTCACGCACAAATTTTGAGATATATGGAAATTACGATTATGGACATTTCCGAAGCACATTTTTAGGGCGTGTTTGGGGTGTTTCAACATCTCTCCTAGGGAAATTCATCCCTGAATGTCAAAGAAACATACATAAGAGAAGTAATCAAGAAGATTTCTGCCTGACATGAATGCAACAATGCATTTAAACATCATGTTCCAAAATCTCAACATGAGTGTAAGAAAAATTACCATGAACTTGTCAAGATATACATGAATGCATGAAAAATGGCATAAAGCCTGAAACTTAAGACTTGAATTCATATATGGGACTTAAATTAGTGCCTTAGACTTGAGTAGAGTGGAACAGACATGGATATCATTTTCTCATGTCCGCCTCGGATTCCCATGTGGCACCCTCAACTTGTTGGTTTCTCCAAAGAACTTTGACAGAAGCTACATCCTTGTTTCTCAGCCTCTTCACTTACCTAAATTTTTACCAGAACCTCTTCATAAGTCAAATTATCTTCTACAACACCCACAATATCCAAAGGTACAATAGCATTTGGGTCACCCATACACTTCCTCAACATAGGGACATGGAAGACCGGATGAACCATATTCATTTCAATGGGCAACACTAACTCATAGGAAACCTTACGAATCCCACTCAACACACTATAAAGACCCACAAGCCTAGGGCTCAATTTGACCTTCTTGCCAAATCGGACTACACCCTTCATGGGTGAGGCTTTCAAGTAGACCTAATCACCAACCTTAAATTCAAGATCTCTCCTCCTGATATCGAAATAGGATTTTTATCTACTTTGGGCTGTTTTCAACTTCTCCCTTATCAACATCACCTTCTCAAGGTTTCCTTAACCTAATCCGCTACAGTCAAAGTCATCTCTCCAATACATCTCTCTCAAATCTCTATACATCTTTGTTTAACCAAGGTGAATAGAACAAGAAGAATTGTGAGCCTTATCTAAATTCTTCTTTCTTAAGTCAACAACACTAGGAACACCCAATCTACCTTGGTACCTAAGGGCACTATCTCCTCAATAGGAGAAATCCTCCACTTTACCATTCTTCACCAAGGCCATCAACTCTAACAGCGCGGGATCTAGATCTCACTTTTCCTTTACCTCCACAAACAATAAAGACTTAGAACCATTAAGAACTACTGTACCACCATTGTTAACTTCTTCCAGCATAACCCCCAATCTATCCAACCAATGGAACACTCTAGCCACCTCTTTGCCACCATCATCAACATGAGCTAGACTACCCAAAGACACCCTACAAAGGGTATCGACCACAATATTAGCTTTATCGGGGTGATAAGGAACACTCATGTCATTATCTTTAAGAATCTCTAACCACCTTATTGGTCTCAAGTTAAGATCATTTTGAGTGAACACATATTAGAGACTCTTATGATTGGTAATCACATCCGCATGAACCCCATACAAAAAATGACACAAAATTTTCAAAGCAAATATCATGACGGCCAATTCAAGATCATGAATAGGATAATTGTTTTCATGCACCTTAAGTTGCTTAGAGTCATAAGCTATCACCTTACCATTTGGTATCAAAACCAATTCTTGAGGCATCACAATACATAACAAACCCTTCCAAACCTTCCGGTAGAGAGAAGATAGGAGCGGAAACAAGCTTATCTTTCAAAGCTGGGAAACTCTTCTCACATTTATTGGTCCACAAAAATTTACCTTCGTTTGGTCCAACTTAGTCATAGGAGAAGCTGTAGAAGAGAACCCATTCACAAACCTCCAGTAATGACCCGCTAAACCCAAGAAACTTCTAATGTCCGATGGAGTCAAAGGTCTAGGCCAATTCCTAATCACCTCCATCTTCTTAGGGTCCACCTTAATACCCTCACCCGACACCACATGATATGGAAAAACAACCTCTTTCACCCAAAACTTACATTTTCCATTCTTTGCATACAACTTCTCCTCAAACAAGATTTGCAACACCACCCTCAAGTGATCTACATGTTCGTCCTCACTATGGGAATATATCAAAATATCATCAATAAAAAATACCACCACAAACAAATAAAGGTAGGGTTGAAAGACCCTATTCATAAGATCTATGGAGATAGCCGGTATATTAATCAAATCGAAGGACATAATGATAAATTCATAGTATGCATACCTAGTCTAGAAGGCTGTCTTGGGAATGTCACACTCCTTTGCTTTCACTTGGTGATACCCTGACCAAAAGATCATCAATCCTTGGTAGAGGGTATTTATTCTTTATGGTAACCCTATTAAGTTGTCAATAATCAATGTACATTCTAAGCATGCCATCCTTCTTCTTCACAAACCATTGGCACACCCCAAGGTGATTTACTAGGGCTTATAAAACCCTTCTCTAAAAAATCCATCAATTATTCTTTCAACCCCTTCAACTCCACCAGGGCTATTCGATAAGGGAGAATAGAAATGGGTTGAATATTTGGAAGGAAGTCTATGCCAAAATTGATTTCCCTTTTGGTAGCAACATTGAGAAACTCATCAAGAAAGATATGAAGGAACTCATTAAACATTGGAACTGACTCTATGGGAAGGACTTTGGACTCAACATCCCTAACCCTGGCAAGATGATAGAGATACCTCTTAGAAATCAATTTTGGTCTTTAATGCAAGAAATGAATCTACACTTAACCACCTCATCAAAACATTCTCACTCAAGGACAGGCTCATTCCAAAATTGGAATTTGACCATATAAGTTCTACAATCAAGAAAAGCATAATATGCATGCAATCCATCCATCCCAAGAATGACATCAGAACCCACCTTATCTAATTCAACAAAATCACAAAACAAGATTTTATGCAAAATGAAAACAGAACAATTTCTATAGAACCCTCTAGCAACAATGGAGGCACTAACAAGAGTAGACACTTCATAAGGCTTACAAAATAATGGGGGCTAACATGAAGCTTTTTGGCAACAAAAGGAGTAATAAAAGAAAGAGTGGCACCCGAGTCTATCAAAGCATACACATCAAAATAAAAATTCTTTAACATACCTATGAAGCACCATGCTCAATCTAGTGACCCCTAGAGGGGAATGGTCGGGAGCGTCGACAATCATCCTCATAATCGTTAGTGACCCATGGTGTAGTACCCTTATTATTGAATAATATATTCACTTTTAAAAAGGTATTCCCTCAAGATAAAATCAACCCCTACTTCACAACTCTTTGACTTGAGTTTGTCTCGTTAGAGAAATTAGTTTTCTTAAATCGTAGAAATGAATGAGGGAGGGGTTCATTTTAGTGGAATTTATTTAATTTTATACAATTATACATATTAAAAAGCCTTAATAATAATTATTATGTGTGAACAAAATCAATAAGGAAGGAAAAAGAGAAAATTAGGGCAACCACCTTATTGGACCATTTTTATTTTAAGATGCTTTTGACATAAAATATATTTCCCCAAAGTAAGTCAGTTAATGAACTTATAAAACCTTATAAACTCTCTCATAACCTTAGATTTGACAAACATACACAAAATAAATCAGTTCCTTAGAGCAAAGTTGAGAAATCCCCTATCCTTTGGTAAGTGGTTGAATTCTGTCTCTAAATTACATAGTATGTAGTAATTTTGTGGAATATATCATCGTATATAGCTTTGTTTTTAGTTTGTAAGTTTGCTTTGGAAATCTAATGCACATAACTACAACTTTTATGCTTATGTGAAAATCTAAATTTGCTTGTATGGTATCGAAAGAAGGTGTGAAATTTAAGATGTAAGTTTTGGGTGAAATCCCTTAGAATCTCCTTATTTTGCTTTATTTTCAGCCACTAAATTGCCATGTAGGTGATGCAGCTACTTGTGTATGTCAAGCTGCTCAAAAAGGTCTATGTAGGTAACTCACCTACTTGCTTTATCCTTTATTGGGCTAATTACTTGGGCCTTAGCAAATTTGGAAAGTGATCTTACTTTTTTTCATTTTCCTTTTTCTTACATAGTTTGCACCTCAAGTGAGTCAATTAACATAGGCTTAAATCTGACCTATTATCCTTAGACACCTTAACTAGATCCATATCGTTCAAGTAGGTGGTACACCTAGTAGCTTAATTAAGTCGAGCAAGTAGCCCACTTATCTTGTTCTATTTTTTTAAACATCATTCCCTTTTGTGTAATTCAATACTTTACCCTAAATCATTAAACTCAACAACATTTTTCTATTTTAAGGTTAAATATTTCCATTGGGTTTGACTTGGAACACGTCAAGTTGTCACAATACCTTTTATCGAATTCAAATCACCACTACTCAAATATGGAACTTGGTTCATCGCCTTTACATAAGGACATGTAAAGAGTCATGTGGCTAGAACTAGCCTATGGATAACATAACATGGAGTGTTACATCCTCTCCCCTTAAGAACATTCATCCTTGAATGGTAATATAGTTAGTCACCCCAGACAAGTTCAACCCTAAGCTATATATCACATAATATATATAGACACATACGTACTTGTCAATGCCTCAACCCCGACTTTTTCATCATTCTCAGTGGACTGAAAGAGATAGGGTTACTTGGATTTCATTGCTTCTTCCACTTCCTAGGTAACCTCTTCAACTTGCTTGTTCCTCCATAGTACTTATATGGAAGCTACTTCTTTATTTCTTAACTTCTTGACTTGTCAATCCAAAATAGCAATGGGTACTTCCTCATAAGTGAGACCTTCTATAACCTATACATCTTTAGTCGGAGTGATACGATATGGGTCACGTATGCACTATTGAAACATGAAACACTAGATAAACCATAGAAAGCTCCTGAGGTAGCTATAATTCATATGCAACATGGCCAACTATTTCAAAAATCTTATATGGTCCTAATTAGTTCGGACTGAGCCTTCAAGAACACCCAATTCCCTATTCATTGGAGATACCTTCAAGAACACCCAATCCCCTATGGAAAATTCTAGTCCTCTTCTTCAAGCATCTGCATATGATTTTTGTCAACTTTGAGCTGTTGCTAATCACTGTTGGATTATCTTAAGATTCTCCATAGCTTGATAAACAAGATCTGGTTCAAATAAGGTCGTTTCACTAGCTTCAAACTAACTGATTGGTGGCCTATACTTTCTTCTATACAAGGCTTCATAAGGTGCCATTTTATACTCGAGTGGTAGCTGTTTTTGTAAGCGAATTCAATGAGTGGCAAATGGTCATCCCAGCTACCTTTGAAGTCTAACACACAAGTTTGAAGCATATCCTCCAATGTTTGGATTGTATCTTCTGGTTGAGCATCCATTTGAAGGTGAAATGTTGTACTTAAATTCACTTGTGTCCCCAAACTTCTCTGAAATGACTTCCAAAACTTTGCAGTGAATTGAGCTCCTCTATCAGCTATAATAGTGATTGGCACTCCGTGGAACCAAACTATCTCTTTAATGTACAACCTTTCACATTCATCAACTATATAAGTAGTTTTTAATGGCAAAAAGTGCGCAGATTTGGTGAGTCTATCAATAACTACCCATATGGAGTCAAATAAGGTAACCCAGTAACAAAATCCATACATATTATGTGACACTTCCAAATTAGATGTTCTATACGTTGCATATAACATCCCAGCTTTTGGTGCTCTACTTTAATTTGTTGACAGTTTAGATATAAAGCCACAAATTCTGCAATGTCCTTCTTTATTTCCAACACCAATATACTTCCTTCAAGTCATGATACATTTTGGTTGAGCCCGGATGGACTGAATATCTTGAATAATGTGCTTGTCATAATTCTCCTTTTTTGCTCATCCATAGCAAGTACGTACAATCTTTTTGACATCAAAGTACTCCCTCTTGTGTGAGCTCAAATAGCTTTGTGTCATACCTTGTTGTACATTCTCCTTAAGCCATAAAGAATGGGGTCTATGTACTATTTTCCTTTCACTTCTACTATCAATGACGATTGTACTACATTTTGCACAATAACGCATTCATCTAGAGATTCAATAAGGTGAACTCCTAGGCTATCTAATTGATGTAGATCTTGTCTGACTGCGGACTTTTCAAAAGTGCTTGCCATTATTTTATGGCTTAAAGTATCCACCACTACATTTGCCTTTCAGGGGTTATACAAAATATCAATTTCTTAATCTTTTAATAACTGAAGCCACCTTTGTTGTCTTAGATTCAGGTCCTTTTTCTTAAAGATGTATTGTTGACTTTTGTGATCAGTATATATGTCAACATGAATTCTAGACAAATAGTGGCGCCATATCTTCAGGGCAAATATAACTGATGCTAGCTCTAAATCATGGGTTGGATAATTTTTCTCATGTGGGCACAACTATCTATAGGCATAATCTATTACTTTACCATGCTACATCAAGACACATCCTAAGCCCACTCCTGAAGCATCATAGTACATTGCATAACCTTTTGTTCCTTCAAGAAGTACCAATATAGGTGTCATCGTCAATTTATTTTTCAGCTCTTGGAAGCTTCTTTCACATGTATCACTCCCTTAGAACTGAGCTCCCTTATGTGTTAGCTTGGTTAGCAATGCAGAAATAGAAGAAAATCCTTCAAAAATCCTCCTATAGTAACCTGCCAGCCCAAGGACGACAAACCTCCATAGGTGTTGTAGGTCTTAGCCAATTTTTCACAGCTTCTATCTTTTGTGTATCAACCCTTATTCCTTCATTGGATACAATGTTCCCTAGGAATGCCACCGATTTTAGCCAAAACTTGCATTTAGAAAACTTTGCATATAACTTACGATCACAAAGAATTTGTAACACCTGTCGCAGGTGATTAGAATGATCCTCTTCTAATCTTGAACACACCAAAATGTTATCTATGAATACTATCATGAGCATATCCAAAAATTGCTTCAACACCCTATTCATCAAAATTCATAAAAATCGCTGGAGCATTTGTTAGCCCAAATGACATGATTGAGAACGTAAAATGGCCATACCGTGTTCAAAAAGCTTTCTTGGGTATATCTTGATTTCTGACTCTCACTTGGTGATAACTTGACCTCAAGTCAATCTTTGAAAAATACCTTACACCCTATAACTGATCTAATAAATCATCAATTCTAGGGAGGTGATATTTGTTCTTTAAGGTTACCTTATTTAACTATCGATACTCAATGCATATCCTTAATAAGCCATCTTTCTTGAGTAAAATAAAATTGGTGCTCCCCAATGGGATATACCCTACCTTATAAATTCCTTCTCTAGCAAATCTTTCAATTGCTCCTTTAACTCCTGTAATGATGCCGAAACCATTATATATGGGGGAATGGATATAGGTTGTGTATCTAGAAGCACATCAATACCAAACTCAACATCTCGTTCAGGAGGAAAACCTAGAAGATATTCAGGAAATACATTTGGAAATTCATTCACAATCGGAATCGATTGAAGGGTTGGGGGATCTGCATCTATATCTTTTACCCTCACTAAGTGGCATATGTAACCTTCAGACACCATCTTCCTTGCCTTAAAATAGGAAATAAACCTACCTCTTAGCGCTCCAATATTACCTTTCCATTCAAGGACTGCCTCCTTTGGAAAATAAAACTACATCGTCTTAGTTCGGCAATCCGTTATGGCATAATAAGAAGCCAACCACTGCATACTCATTATAACATCAATATCTACCATTTCTATCTCAGCAAGGTCAGTATATATGTTATGATCACAGAGTAACATGCAATTACGATAGACCCTTCTAGCTGTAATGGACTTACCAATTAGCATAGACACTTCAAATGGTTTAATTAATAATTTGAGTACTTTTTGGAATTTCCCAATAATTAATTGAGTAATATATGATAGAGTAGATCTAGGTCAATTAATGCATATACAATATGTGAAAAGATAGGCAATGTACTTGTAACCACATTTGGGGAAGCCTTCAAATTTCACCATCTCCTAGAGCATACGTACGATTTTGAGCTCCACTAGAACTACCTTCCCCTCTAACACCCTTACCACGACCTATAGATAATTGTGGACCCCTACCTAAGGACGACACTGTTGATGACGATGCAACAACTGATCCAGTAGATGTGTCCATACCTCGCATATCCCATTGAGGGTAATTTCTCATCATATTACCAGGTGTACCATACAAAAAACAAACATCCATCCGAAATCTGCATGCACCTAGTTTAGTCCTCTTGTACTACTTATAAGGTTGTCGAGGAGGTCTTGATTAGCTCATGCTTCCATGCTCTTGATGCTCTACTATTCATGAAACTTAGATTTCACTTTGTTGCCTAAAGTGATGTCCCCTCTACCTTTGATATCGAGGTGGAGCACTAGTTGTATAGTAGGAAAATGATGGCGTGGGTAGTTTATCAGAAAATTTAGGACTAAACTTACCTTGGGATATGTAAATTGCCCCATTGATCTAGTCCTCTTTGATTGTGCTCTTTCCGACTCTTGTATCCTTCTTCTTTGCCTTTGATCCTCCAACTTTTGTGCAAAAGCTTTTATCCTCACTATATCAATGTCTTTATTCAAGGACCAAATGGTGCAATCTCTAACCAGGTAGATATATAATATATCGACGTATCGATGAACTCGATCCTCCATAGTAGAAACCACATTAAGAGCATACCTGACAAGGAATTAAATTGAAGACTACACTCTCTCATGCTCATACCTCCTTGGTGAAGATTTACGAATCGATATGCGCGAGCCTCTCAAATCTCTAATGGCAGATAGTGGTCAAGAAAAGCCTTTTTGAACACTTTTTCCAAATAACTGGAGGTCCATTGACATCCCTAGATTCTTTCTAAGATTCATACCAAAATACAGCCACCCCTTTTAGTCTATATGTTGCTAGCTGAATAGCATCTATACCGCTTACATGCATAACATCCAAGATTCATTAGATTTGATCAACAAAGTCTTGTGAATCTTCTCTAGAATCTGACCCACTGAATGAAGGAGGGTCCAAATTAAGAATTCACGTATCCATGTGCTAGCTACCATATTTGTACTGCCAGTACGTGGAAATGGACCTTCTTACCTTTGACCTTGACCAGCAACTATATGAGTCAATAATTGGACTGCATTCCTTAAATCTTGCTCAGTAGCATTAATAGGAGACTCTTGAGGTTCTGTTGCCCTCCTTAGCTCCTTTGGAGGTTGGAGAGTTGGGGAACTCTGTGATAAGGACTCATCTGGAATCTCACTCTGATTAGGTCTAGCTCATCATTGGTTGGTCCATTCTCCAGGATCTATCTACTTACCTATACTTCTTCTCCTTGTGACAGGCATCTTTTGCTATATATAAAATAAACAAGTTAGGGGTTAGATATGATCCACCTATGATAATGGCTCTACGACACGATATAAGAAATGAAATAAAAAAGACAACTCTGAAATGTCTTGTAGCCTTATGTTTATAGATGTGCTGCACAATACACCCATAAGCAAGACTCTACATAGACACAACTTTGTAGACTCCTTAGGATGACTTGGCTCTAGTACCACTTTTTTCACGCCTCTAAATCTACAAGAACAGACAAGTAATCAGTGCCCTCAAGACCTGAAAGAACCAACATATAACCTATGCTCAGTATGCACATAACTATGACAACCACAAGTAGTGACAAGTTCCTTCTAGCAATAGATATAAAAGATAAAAGTAGGTAGTACACAAACTTACATACAAGACATGGTCATTGAGGCCACAACTGTATAGAGACAATGCAAAATACAAACGGAACGGGTACAAACATATACCAAACTGACTGCTCCTGATGCTAGGGAGCACTTCAACGATAGACAAAGGTCCTAAGAAGACGATCCTCTAGCCTGTTCATCTATACCTACAGGCATAAATGCAGCCCACGAAAGGAGGGGGTCAGTACGATATACGTACCAAGTATGTAAAGCAGAGAACCCAAAACGTGAGTAAAAATAATAATCCAGATATAACAGTATAAAAGTCAAACCTATATGTCAACATAAAAATATTTATACTTTTCAAACATCAAAATGATGCATATCGGACGGGAACGATGGCGACCTCCAAACGCACGCCATACCACAGTATAACACTGGAAGTTTCAAATCTCCAGTCTCCGCACAAACCCTCAAACGATCTACGTGAACTAGGGCGAAGGTTCTAAGCGTTCATGCATTATAAAGCATAAAGCATAAAGCATAGAGGTCATCATGCCCGTTTATGGAGCCGAGGCGATGGTGCCACGTGCTCCCGT
>JAOTQJ010099377.1:0-11619 GCA_025642045.1 Solanum sejunctum
CCAAGGAGAGATCTATATTTCATGCCAAGTGATACGAAATCAAATAACCTTACATACCTCGTTGTATGACCTCGTTGCTATCTCGAGATAAACTTTTCTTCCTCCAAATACTTATCTACAACATAGTAGAGGATAAAACTAGCTTTAGAAGCCAATGAATACATCCTTACATCTCAATCATATAAGAAAACGATACATGGGCAGCAAGCGGGTGTTTATAAACCCGAGCGTATTTCTTTAACCTTTCCGCTCCGAATCGTATTTTCTAACACAAATTAGCATGTACACATCATGTACAACCTATTTTAAGTTCATAACAGCCTTACAACATCCTACAAAATACCACACATCACAATTCACACAATTTAAAACGGGACAGCATAAAGTTACCTCCCTTCGCTATATTTCGACGTCGACAATTCCAAACTTATTCCAAATTTAACCAAACTGTTCCAGCAACATTTATACCTACAACCAGCTATGAACCAGTTACAGAACAGCAACAAATCAATTATTAAATATGTGAAGCAACAACTTGCTTTCCAATAGTCCACATGTTCATACGAAGCACATCATTGCAATATCATATAACGACTCACTTTTGTGGACTGTAACAGTGTTTAATCAGCCTTTTTACACTTCTATAAAATCAACCTTTGCTGCATAATTAAGTACTAATACATAATAAAGCAAGCCAACAAGATAAAAACCTCTTAATTAACAAGAAAAGCACACAAGAACCCCTAGTACACAATCTGTCCAGAAATTTCAGCACCAACATATTAACATATACCTCTTTTTTTTTAATAGTAAAACCATTCTTAAAACATATGTAAGCTTACTTACCACTACCTTCAATGTATAGAGCTTCTATAAGAACCCTAGAAGTACTTTCTTTACTGCTTTGCAAGTCAAGATATGTTGAGAGAACTTTGAAAGCAAAACTATTTTTGTTTTGAGAGTTCAATGGAACGATAGTGTTGTGGGAGCTGCTTTGACCCTCTTTTAACATGATCTTTGGCTGACTTACTAAGGCTACGTAAGCCTTACATCACCAAGTAGGTGATGCAGCTCCTTCCTCATGTCACTTGGGCCTTTTGGATCTCCAAATACATGGACTTGGGCTGCCTAATTTTTTTTTTCAGATTTTGTTCTTCTTGATTTGGGCCTAAAGTTTCTAAGAATCTTGTGATATCTTTGGACCTTTATTACTATCATCCTTGGGCTGTAAGTATAGCTCATCTGTGATGTTAAATCATGGCCCAAAGTTACACCCTTAATATGGACTTTATTCATAATCGAACTTTGACAATTTCAACGTCGAAACTCGTCACCTTTTAGTTCGCGATTTTAAGCTAAGCAAGTAGCTGACTCACTTGCTAGCTTCTAAGTCCTACAAACACCTCAATTCTCTCACATTATTTTAAGGCCATAATCTCCTCAATTCGACATAAAACGTATATTCACTCGACCCTCTTAAGTGCTAGACACACATATAGCCCATTAACGCGAGATTCAAGCACTTTTGAAAATTAACGCTAGTTTGACCAAACCATGTCATGTTTTATTTCTATTATACTAGTATTGTAAGGTGTGGGGTGTTACAGATCTAAATTTTATGCCACTTCAAAAAAGATCTAAATTGGCCAAGTACTAATCAAGTGTCATCACCATAACAGACCTCTCATCAATTGGGTCATCAAAGAATACAAGTGTCTGGATTCAAAACTTCACAGCAGTAAAACAAAAGACGGGCTAGTGAAAGATATCATCTTAGTTTAGAAACTTTCATTCAAGAGTAGTTTGATGAGAAAAGGGAGCCATAAGGGCAGAAAACTGAATCTAAAATCTCGATGCTTATAAGACTTAAAGCTAAAGAAACCTCACTCAAACAGACAAACACGGCTGCTCCACGACAAAAAATATTTAACTGCCCTATAAACCAATGGCTGCAAGAACAGAAAGAAGAAACAGTCAAGTGCAAATCTGCCAAATGCCAAACCACCTAAGTAATCACTAGAGATGCCACAAGAGACCGGACCATATCCAGATTACAGTGTGCACCAAAAAGACCAAAAGATGGAAGAGGATCACATGTCAGTAAACCAAGCTTTAGATTTCCCAAACCCGAACGTATCACAACATGGTATATACACATCCTTACAACCAAAATAACTAGCGTGATAATGAAAAAGAGATGGAATCAGAGAAGATAGTAGCTAGAAGAATAAAAGTAAAGGAGTATTTTAAATCCACTACCAGAAGATCTAGAATTTGCACTTATCAAGTGTCCGCAGTCATAGGCTCATCAATGGGATCATCGAAAAACATAAGCATCTAGACTAAAAACTTCATGGCAGCAGAACACCCCACACACCAGCGAAAATAATATCCTAGCTGAGAAACTCCCATACAACAGTATTTTTGAGAAAGGAGCCATTAGGGAAGAAAATTAAATAGAAAATCTCAATACTTATATAAGACATAACTAAAGAAACCTCAACATAAATGGACAACACACGGCTGCTCTTTGAAAAGAACACTTCACTGCCCTGTAACCAATGGCTGCAAGAACAGAAGGAAGGGAATAGTTAAGCAACTAACTAAAAAATAATCAGTAGAGATGCCATAGAAGAGACTGAAAACCCCCTTTTGTTAAAGCCCGGACAATATCTAGATTGCAGTGCAAGCACCAGAAAGACCAAAAGGTGGCATAGAATCACATGTAGCAAAAGATGGCATAGAATCACATGTTGGTTAACCAAGATTTGAAATTTCCAAACTTGAATGTCTATAACAGTGGTCAAGAAATGGTCTACACATTTATACAACAAAAAAAACTAGTGTGGTAACGAAAAAACGAAAGCAAAGAAGAAAAGTATCTAAAAGAACAAAAGTAAAGAAATATTTTATGCAAATATAAAAAGATCTAAAATTTGCCAAGTACTTATCAGGTGTCATCTCCATAAGAGACCTCTCATCAATTAGATCATCGAAGAATACAAAGTGTCTGAACTAAAAACATCATAGCAAAAAAAACACAACATAGACAGTGAAAAATATCATTATAGTTGAAAAACTGCCATTCAAGAATAGTTTTGATGAGAAAATGGAGCCATAAGGGAAGAAAGTTGAATCTAAAATCTCGATGCTCATAAGACTTAAAACTAAAGAAACCTCACTCAAACAGACACACGACTTCTCCACAACAAAAAATATTTAACTGCCCATAAACCAGTGGCTGCAAGAACAGAAAGAAGAAACAGTCAAGTGCAAATCTGCTGAATGCCAAACCACCTAAGTAATCACTAGAGATGCCACAAGAGACCAAAAACCCCCTTTTGTTAAAGATCGGACCATATCCAGATTGAAGTGCGACACCAAAAAGACCAAAAGGTGGAAAAAAGATCACGTCGGTAAACCAAGCTTTAAAATTTCCAAATCTGACCATCCATAACAATGTCACCACATGGTCTATAGATATCCATACAACCAAAAAAGCTAGCACGATAAGGAAAAAGAAACAGAAGCAGAGAAAATAAGTAGGTAGCTAGAAGAATAGAAGTAAAGGAGCACTCTAACGCAACTATCAGAAGATCTATAATTGGTTGAGTACTTATCAAGTGTCCATAGTTGTAGGCTCATCAATCGGATTTGAAGAAAATAAGCATCTGGACTAAAAACTACAAGGCAGCAGAACATTCCAAACACCAGCAAAAAATAATATCCTATTTGAGAAACTTCTATACAACACTATTTTTGACAAAGGATCCATTAGGGAAGAAAACTAAATGAAAAATCTCAATGCTCATATAAGACATAACTAAAGAAACCTCAACACAAATAGACAAAACACGGTTGCTCTTTCAAAAGAACAATTCACTGTCTTGTAAATAATGGCTGCAAGAACAGAAAGAAGGGAACAGTTATGAGCAACCACCTAAAAGATAATCAGTAGAGATGCCATAGAAGAGACTGAAAACCCCTTTGTTAAGACTAGGACAATATCCAGATTGCAGTACAAGCACCAGAAAGACCAATAGGTCGCATAGATTCACATGTACCAAAAGGTGGCATAGAATCACATGTTGGTTAACCAAGCTTTGAAATTTCCAAACTTGAACATCCATAACAGTATCACCAAGTAGTCTACACATCCATACAACAAAAACAAAATCACCAAGTAGTCTACACATCCATACAACAAAAACAAAACTAGTGTGGTAACGAAAAACGGAAGCAGAGAAGAAAAGTAACTAAAAGAACAAAAGTAAAGAAGTATTTTACGCCACTGGAAAAGATCTAAAATTGGCCAAGTACTTATCAGGTGTCATCAGCATATGAGACATCTCATCAATTGGATCATCGAAGAATACAACAGTCTGCCTTAAAAACTTCACAGCAAGAAAACACAACATAGACTGGTGAAAAATTATCATCTTAGTTGAGAAAATTCCATTCAAGAATAAATAGTCAAGTGAAAATCTTACAAATGCCAAAGCACCTAAGTAATCACTAGAAATGCCAGATAAGAATGAAAACATACTTTGTCAAACCCTGGACCATATCCGGATTGCAGTGCGTACCAAAAAGTAGACCAAAACGTGGCAGAGGATCACATGTCGGTAAACCAAGTTTTAAAATTTCCAAATTGGAATGCCCATAACAGTGTCACCACATGGTCTAAACACATCAGTACAACCAAAAAACCTAGTATGATTACGAAAAAGAAACAAAAGCAGAGAAGACAAGTTGGTAGCTAGAAGAATAAAAGTATAGTACTTTAACGCCACTATCAGAATATCTAGAATAGGTTGAGTACCTATCAAGTGTCCAGAATCATAGGCTCATTAAGGGGATAACCAAAGAACTTAATGGCAGCAGAACACCCCACCCACCAGTGAAAAGGAGTATCATAGTTCAGAAACTTCCATACAACAGTATTTTTTACAAAGGAGCCCTTAGGGAAGACAACTAAATCAAAAATCTCAATACCCAATTAAGACATAACTAAAGAAACAGTAACACAAATGGACAAAACACGGCTGCTCTTTGAAAAGAACAATTCACTGCCCTGTAACCAATGGCTGCAAGAACAGAAAGAAGGGAACAGTTAAGAGCAACCACCTAAAGAATAATCAGTATAGATACCATAGAAGAGACTGAAACCTACTTTTGTTAAAGCCTAGACAATACAGTGCATGAACCAGAAAGACCAAAAGGTGGCAAAGAATCACACGTTGGTTAACCAAGCTTTGAAATTTCCAAAGTTGAGCGTCCATAGCAGTGTCACCTAATGGTCTACACATCCATAAAACAAAAAGAATTTGAACGTCCATAATAGTGTCACCAAATGGTCTAAACATCCACACAACAAAAATACTAGTGCGGTTACGAAAAAAATAAAAGCAGAGAAGAAAAGTAAAAGAACAAAAGTAGAGAAGTATGTTATGCCACTATAAAAAGATCTAAAATTGGCAAAGTACTAATGAGGTGTCATCACCATAAGAGACCTCTCATCAATTGGGTCATCAAAGAATACAAGTGTCTGGAACCAAAACTTCACAGCAGAAAAACAACAGACGGGCTAGTGAAAAATATCATCTTCGTTGAGAAACTTCCATTCAAGAGTAGTTTTGATGACAAAAGGGAGCCATAACGGGAAAATTGAATGTGAAATCTCGATGCTCCATAAGGACTTAAAACTTAATAAACCTCACTCAAACAGACGAACACGACCGCTCTACGAAAAGAATAATTCACTACCCTGTAAACCAATAGCTGCAGGAACAGAAAGAAGAAACAGTCATGTGCAAATCTGACGAATGCCAAACCACCTAAGTAATCACAAGAGATGCCAGACGAGAATGAAAACACCCTTTTGTCAATGCCCGGACGATATCCAGATTGCAGTGCGCATCACAAAGGACCAAAAGGTGGTAGAGAATCACATGTCGGTAAAACCAAGCTTTAAAATTTCCAAATCTGAACTTCCATAACAGTGTCTCCACGTGGTATATACACATCTATACAATTAAAAAAAACTATCATGATAATGAAAAAGAAACGGAAGCAGAGAAGATGAAGTAGGTAGCTAGAAGAATAAAATAAAGGAGTACTTTAACGCCACTATCAGAAGATTTAGAATTGGCCGAGTACTTATCAAGTGTCCACAATCACAGGGTCATCAATAGGATCATCGAAGAACATAAGCGTCTGGACTGAAAACTTCATGGCAGCAAAACACCGCACACACCAGTGAAAAATAATATCCTGGTTGAGAAACTTCCATGTAGCAGTATTTTTGACAAAGGTGCCATTAGGGAAGAAAACTAAATCGAAAATCTCAATACTCATTTAAGACATAACTAAAGAAACCTCAACACAAATGGACAAAACACGACTGTCTCTTTGAAAAGAACAATTCACTGCCATGTAAACAATGGCTGCAAGAAATAAAAGGAAGGGAACAATTAAGAACAACCTAAAAAATAATCAGTAGAGATGCCACAGAAGAGACCGAAAACCCCCTTTTGTTAAAGCCAGGACAATGCCCAGATTGTAGTGCAAGCACCAGAAAGACCAAAAGGTAGCATAGAATC
Organism: Solanum sejunctum; assembly: GCA_025642045.1. Classification (NCBI taxonomy): domain Eukaryota; kingdom Viridiplantae; phylum Streptophyta; class Magnoliopsida; order Solanales; family Solanaceae; genus Solanum; species Solanum sejunctum. The sequence goes on from JAOTQJ010099377.1 coordinate 6,603, forward strand.
ACATGTTAGTTAATCAAGCACTGAAATTTCCAAACTTGAACATCCATAACAGTGTCACCAAATGGTCTACACATCCATACAACAAAACACCTAGTGTGGTAATGGAACAAACCGAAGCCGAGAAGAAAAGTGACTAAAAGCACAAAAGTAAAGAAACCATAAGAAACCTCTCATCAATTTATACAAGTGTCTGGCTTAAAAACATAACAGCAGAAAAGCACAAGATGGACTGGTGGAGAATACCATCTTAGTTGAGAAACTTCCATTCAAGAGTAGTTTTGATGAGAAAAGGGAGCCACAAGAGAAGAAAACTGAATCTGAAATCTTGAAATCTCGATGCTCATAAGACTTAAAACTAAAGAAACCTTACTCAGACAGACACACACGGCCGCTCCACGAAAAGAATAATTCACTACCCTGTAAGCCAATGACTGCAAGATCAGAAAGAAGAAACAGTCAAGTGCAAATCTGACAAACGCCAAACCACCCAAGTAATCAGTAAAGATGCCAAACGAGATTGAAAACCCCTTTTTGTCAATGCCGGGACCATATCTAGATTGTAGTGCCCGCACCAAAAAGACCAAAAGGTGGCAGAGGATCACATGTCGGCAAACCAAGCTTTAGAATTTCCAAATTTGAACGTCCATGGCAGTGTCACCACATGGTATATACATATCCATACAACCAAAAAAACTAGCGTGATAACGAAAAATAAATGGAAGCAGAGAAGATAAGTAGGTAGCTAGAAGAATTAAAAGTACAGGTGTACTTTAACGACACTGTCAGAAGATCTAGAATTGGCTGAGGACTTATCAAGTGTCCATAGTCATTAACGGCACTATCAGAAGATCTAGAATTGGCCGAGTACTTATCAAGTGTCTATAGTCATTAACGGCACATCAATGGGATCATCGAAGAACATGAGTCTTTGGACTAAAACTTTGTGATAGCAGAATGCCCCACACACCAGTGAAAAATAATATCCTTGTTGAGAAACTTCCATACGACAGTATTTTTGAAAAAGGAGCCATTAGGAAAGAAAACTAAATGTCAAATCTCAAATCTCACATAAGAGATAAATAAAGAAACCTCACCACAGATGGACAAAATACGTCTGCTCTTTGAAAAGAACAATCCACTTCCCTGTAACCAATGGCTGCAAGAACAGAAAGAAGGGAACAGTTAAGAGCAACCACCTAAAAAATAATCAGTAGAGATGCCATAGAAGAGACTAAAACCCCCCTTTTGTTAAAAGCCCGAACAATATCCAAATTTCAGCTCAAGCATCAGAAAGGCCAAAAGGTGGCATAGAATCACATGTTGGTTAACCAAGCCTTGAAATTTCCAAACTTGAACATCCATAACAGTGTTACCAAATGGTCTTCTACACATTCCATACAACAAAAAAGCTAGTATGGTAACAGAAAAAACCAAAGCAGAGAAGAAAAGTAACTAAAAGAACGAAAGTAAAAAAGTACTTTACACCACTACAAAAAAATCTAAAATGGGCCAAGTATACCATGAAAGTCCTCTCATCAATCGGACCATCGAATAATGCAAGTGTCTGGATTAAAAACTTCACAGCAGAAAAACACAAGATAGATGGTGTAAAATATCATCTTAGTTGAGAAACTTCCATTCAAGAATAGTTTTTTGATGAGAAAAGGGAACCATAAAGGCAGAAAGTTGAATCTGAAATGTTAATTCTCATAAGACTTAAAAATAAAGAAACCTCACTCAAACCAACAAACATGGCTGCTCCACGAAAAGAATATTTCACTGCCTTGTAAAACAATGGCAGCAAGAACAGAAAGAAGAAACAGTCAAGTGCAAATCAAACGAACGCCAAACCACCAAAGTAATCACTAGAGATGCCAGACAAGACTGTGAACCCTTTTTTGTCAAAGCCCTGACCATATCCAGATAGCAGTGTACACCAAAAAGACCAAAGGTGGCAGAGGATCACATGTAGGTAAACCAAGCTTTAAAATTTCCAAATCTGAACGTCCATAAAAGTGTCACCACATGGTAAATACATATCCATACAACCAAAAAAACTAGCGTGATAACGAAAAAGAAATGAAAGCAGAGAGGATAAGTAGGTAGCATAAGTAGGTAGCTAGAAGAATAAAAGTAAAGGAATACTTTAACGCCACTATCAGAAGATCTAGAATTGGTCGAGTACTCATCAAGTGTCCATAGTCATCGGCTCATTAATGGGATCATTGAAGAACATAAGCGTCTGGATTAGAAACTGCATGGCAGCAGAACAACCCACACACGAGCAAAAAATAATATCCTAGTTGAGAAACTTCCATACAACAGTATTTTTTACAAAGGAACCATTAGGGAAGAAAACTAAATCAAAAATCTCAATACTCCTATAAGGCATAACTAAAGAAACCTTAATTCAAATGGACAAAAACACGGTTGCACTTTGGAAAGAACAATTCACTACCCTGTGACCTAATGGCTGCAAGAACAGAAAGAAGGGAATAGTTAATAGCAGCCACCTAAAGAACAATCAATAGAGATGCCATAGAAGAGACTGAAAACCTCCTTTTGTTAAAGCCCACAATACAGCACATGCACCCGAAAGACCAAAAGGTAGCATAGAATCATATGTTGGTTAACCAACCTTTGAAATTTCCAAACTTGAACGTCCACAATAATGTCACCAAATGGTCTACACATTCCATACAACAAAAAACAAGTGCGGTAATGGAAAAATGGAAGCAGAGAAGAAAAGTAATTGATGAGAAAAGGAAACCATAAGGGCAGAAAACTGAATCTGAAATCTCGATGCTCATAAGACTTAAAACTAAAGAAACCTCACTCAAATAGACAAACACGGCCGCTCCGCAAAAAGAATAATTCACTGCCTCGTAAACCAATGACCGTAAGAACAGAAAGAAGAAACAGTCAAGTGCAAATCTGACAAACGCTAAACCACCAAAGTAATCACTAGAGATGCCAGACAAGACTGTGAACCCTTTTTTGTCAAAGCGCGGACCATATCCAGATTACAATGCACACCAAAAAGACCAAAAGGTGGCATATCACATGTCGGTAAACCAAGCTTTAAATTTCCAAATCTCAACGTCCATAACAGTGTCACCACATGGTATATACACATCCATACAACCAAAAAAACTAGCGTGATAACGAAAAAGAAACGAAAGAAGTAGGTAGTTATTGAAGAATTCCAGCCATTAGCCACCATTGTTAAACAAGCCACCAGCCACCATTGTTGAACAATCACCATTGTCGAATATTCAAGTGTCAACAATGGCTGCCTTATGATGTCACCAATGACATTAATGGGGGTAGAATTTCCCCTGTAAAAGGAGTTGCTGACCTCCTTCATTAAACATCACCAAGAACACAAAGATAAGAGTGTATTGTGTGAGCTTGAGAGTTGTTTTGTAATCTATTCTTATAAGTAATAGAAGAAATTTTTTCTCTCAAATTTATGTTTACCAACGCTCAATTGATCCTTTGTCTTCAACAAGTGGTATCAAAGCCAAGTTAGAAGCGTTGGTCGAGTTTTTCGGTGATGGGTTAAAATTTGAATTTTATTCGAAATCCAATTTTGACTGCACCATTGGATTCGTCTTGTCGAACTGAATCCGACGCACCAAACGGCGACCAAATCGGAGCTCAAACGAGCCCGAAAATCTTGGTCAAAGCTGCCGGAGTTTCGCCGGAGAAGACGACCGGAAACACTGTTCATCACCAAAATTTGCAATAATTTTAAAAATTACAAATTGACCCTCAAGTTTTTTGAAATTTCAATTTGATCCCTCAACTTTCAAGAAATTTCAGATTGGCCCCTGATCCTTTTGAAATTGCAATGGGACCCCTAATCTTTCTAAAATTGCAATTTGGTCCCCAAAGTTTTCAAAATTATTATTCTGCCTCAATAGTGAAATTTTGGCCCTGAAGTGTCAATTTCACCTTTTTGACCATTTCGGACGTAACGGTGAGCTCCATTCTTCAAGATCCAACCTCGTTTTGGTTAATTAAGATATTGCAAGGTGATAATGACCACAGAAGAGTCAACATCATCTTCCGGAGCCATGATTATGCTCGCTGCCACCAACTACACGTTATGGAGACCTCGGATGGAAGATCTTCTAAACTGTAAAGATTTATTCGATCCTATAGAATTGAAAGGTAAAAATCCTGATGCTGCCAAGGAGTCAGAGTGGAAGAAATCAAATCGAAAAACTATAGGTCAAATCCGTCAATGGATTGATCATAATGTCTTCCACCATGTTGCACAAGAGACAGACGCATATGCCCTCTGAAAGAAGTTGGAGGACATGTACCAAGCCAAGACCGCTCGGAATAAAGCCCATTTGATAAAGCGTTTAGTCAACATGAAGCTTAAAAATGGAACTTCAGTTGCCGAGCATATCAGTGAGTTCCAAAGCTTGGTCAACCAGTTGTCGTCTGTAGAGATGCCACTTGGCGATGAAGTTCTGGCATTGCTACTACTCAGTTCCCTTCCCGATAGTTGGGAGATGCTGGTCGTATCACTCAGCAACTCAGCCCCAAATGGCAAACTTGCCATGTCAATGGTCAAGAATGCTTTATTTAGTGAAGAGGCAAGGAGAAAGGACATGGACACAGATCAGACCCATGCCCTTGTCACAGAGAACCGGGGGAGGCAACAAAATAGTAGCAAAAGCAAATAGAGAGGCAGAAGCAAGAGTAGAGACAGATCCACTGATAGCAGGAAACCAACATATAAGTGCCACCATTGTGGAATTGAAGGGCACATAAAGAAGAACTGCTACAAATGGAAAGAGGAGCAAGCCCAGAACAGCTCGCAGCCGAAGAACAAGGGTGGAGAAACATTGGTTACTATTCTTGGAGATGTAGCTTATTGTTCTACACATAATGAGACATGCCTTCACGTCTCAAGAGAAGATACAGAATGGGTGGTAGATACTGTAGCAACCTACCACGTTACTCCATATAAGGAATACTTTACAACATATAAAGCTGGAGA
>JAOTQJ010099388.1:0-11619 GCA_025642045.1 Solanum sejunctum
TTTATGATGTCTTTGGGCCTTCCTTACTATCATCCTTGGGCTGTAAATATAGTCCATATGTGATGTTAAATCATGGCACAAAGTTACACCCTTAACACGAATTTTATTCATGCTCAGACTTAGACATTTTCAACGCCGGGTCTTGTCTCCGTTCAGTTAGCAATTTAAGCTAAGCAAGTAGACGACTCACCTTCTTGCTTCCTAAGTCCTACAAGCACCTCAATTTTCTCACTTCATTTTAAGGCCGTAATCTTCTCAATTCGACACAAAACATGTATACACTCGACCTCTTAAGCGCTAGATGCACATATAGTCCATTAACGCGAGATTCAAGCAGTTTTGAAAATTAGCGCTAAATTGTCCAAACCATGTCATGTTTCATTTGCATTGTGCCGATATTGTAAGGTGTGGGGTGTTACAAAATATCCACCTATTGAGCACATTAGAAGGATCCTCAGAAGTCTACCTCCTCAATGGTATGCTAAAGTTGTGGCTCTTAAAGCATAGATCTTAAAAACCTCACTTATGATGAAGTCAGAGGTGATATGATTGCTTTTAAGAAAACACACCTAAATAAAAAAGGGAAGGATGATGACAAGAAAAAATCTATTGCATTCAAAGTCACTTATGAAAACAAAGATGATTAAGAAGATCTAAATGAAGATGAAATTGTGCTGATCACAAAATCAGTGATGGAAACATTCAAGTGCACCAAAAACCAAAGGAGAGGTAAGCAAACCTATTCAAGGAACAAACAGATTACTAACTATAACAAGAATGATGGCAGGTGCTATGGATGTGGTAAGTTCGGACACATTGCAAGCCAAGAGAAGGCAACCTCAAGGATAATTAAAAAAAAGCATTTACCAGGTGGAGTGATGAAGATTTATCTAAATACGATCAAGAGGACTCTTCAAATGTCTGTTTCATGGCAATAGGTGAATCTAGCCAGGTAAACAATGATTTTTGTAGATATTATTTTGAGTTGAGAGCCTTACTGGATGGAGCTATTATAGACTTAAAGAAATCCTTTGAGAATCTTCGATCAATTCAAAATGAGATAAATTAGAAATCAAGCTTGAAGTTTGCACTGTTGAAATGGATTTACTGGATGAAGAGAATTTTGATCTAAAAAATCGTTTGAAAAATGATAAAAAATATTCCAATCAAAACAGATATTTCAAGTCAACTAATTCTCAAAGTGAATTTCTTAGTCATTTAGGCTTTCTGATCAATCTGGCAAAATATCTTGTCATTATTGTAGTAAATTTGGTCACACCTATTCCAAATGTCAATTTCGTCACTCAAAGCCATCTAACATGGTCTGGAAGGTTAAAGGTACTGCTAACCAAAAAGGACCCAAAAATGTTTGGGTACCTAAAAATCAGAATTAATTGCATTTTGCAGGAACATCACACTAAATCAAAAGGGAAATGGTATCTTGACAGTGCGTGTTCAAATCCCATGATGGGCAACAAACCACTGTTTAAAGCTATTGCTGACTACAAGGGCGGAAAGATTCGTTTTAGGGACAACTCCACTGGAACTGTAATTGGCATTGGCACTATCTCATTTAATAAGTCTTGCAACATCACAAATGCTTACCTTGTGAAAGGGTTAGAGTTCAACCTGTTAAGTATTAGTCAACTAAGAGACCCTGATCTGGAAGTAAGATTCAAAAAGACTAGATGCATCATTGAAGACAACACTGGAAAAAAATTCTCCCTGGAAGCAAGGATAAAAATATGTATATCCTTGATTCCATTAAAGGAGCTACTGAGCACATCTGTCTAGCCTCAATGTCAGAAGATCCATGGATCTGGCAAAGAAAGTTGGAATATGCTAGCATAAGACTCATTGAAAAGCTTGCCCGACTTGATCTTGTCACTGGTCTACCAAAGTTAGACTATACCAAGGATCACAACTACGATGCATGTCAACTAGGTAAGCAAACTATGCATCCTCGGGATTCGTCGGTGTGCACCCCCGGGGATTAGTCGGGGCTCTAAGAGACTATGACACCCGGTGCAAATCAAAAAAAAAATAACTAGGTAAGCAAACTACAAATTCCTTTGCAAATAAAGATATTATCTCTACTACAAAACCCCTGCAACTTCTACATATGGATCTCTTTGGATCCAGTAGAACTGCCAGCACTGGAGGGAAGAGGTATGCATTCGTTATTGTTGATGACTACTCTCAATTTACCTGGGTAATGTTTTTGGCTAACAAAGATGATACCTTAAAGCATTTTGAATTCTTTTGTAAGAAAGTACAGAGAGAAAAGGGCTACTACATTACATCCATTAGAAGCGATCAAGGTGGAGAATTTGAGAGCAAAGCCTTTGAAAACTTATGTAACGAAGAAGGCTACGAGCATAATTTCTTAGCTCCACGAACTCCTCAACAAAATGGAGTAGTTGAAAGAAAAAATAGAACTTTACAGGACATGGCTAAAACCATGATTTGTAAGCATGCTCCCTCATCATTTTTGGGCCGAGGCTATAAGCACTGCATGTCACATTCTCAACAGGTGCCTCATCAGACTTATCCTGAAGAAAACTCCATATGAACTGTGGAACGGTAAGAAGCCAGACATTGGCTATTTCTATCCCTTTGGCTGCAAATGCTTCATCCACAATAATGGTAAGGACAATTTAAGTAAGTTTGATCCCCACAATGATGAAGGTATCTTCCTTGGTTACTCTAATTCTAGTAGATCTTACAGAGTATTTAATAAACGCACATCCAAAGTAGAAGAATCTGTTCATATTATATTTGATGAATCTAATCGATTCTCTGAGAAAAGATGTAGCTCTGATGAATGGGAAACTATCAACTCACAAAGTGCAGTTATCTCTTCCAAACAAGTAGTAGAAAAAGACCAGTCGACACTGACGAACGAGAGTCAACTGGTAACTGAATCTGTCCTAAATGAAAGGAGAAGTTAACCTGATTATCCAAAGAAGTTCATCATTGGAAATGCAAGTGACGAAATAACAACGAGTGCCTCAAGTAAGAAAAGTGCTAATATAGCACTTATCTCTCAGCTAGAACCCAAAAAGATTGAAGAAGCATTAAAAGACAACGAATGGGTCAAGGCTCTGAAAGAAAAACTTGATTAATTTGAGAAAAATCAAGTCTGGACCTTGGTTAACAAACCTGAAAACACTTCCATCATTTGAACCAAGTGGGTAAGATGGAAAAGTGATCAGGAACAAAGCACGACTAGTGGCTCAAGGCTACTCTCAATAGGAGGGAGTCGACTTTCGTTCCTGTTGCTAGGTTAGAATCTATTCGCATATTGTTAACCTATGCTGCTTTCAAAGGTTTTAAACTATTTCAAATGGACGTCAAAAGTACTTTCTTAAATGGTTTTATAGAAGAAGAGGTATTTGTTAAACAACCACCTGGTTTTGAACACCCTAAATTTTCTCACCATGTTTTTAGATTATCTAAAGCTTTGTACGGTCTCAAGCAAGCACCTAGAGCTTGATATGATCGGCTAAGTAAATTTTTGCTGAATCGTGATTTTTCTAGAGGGAGTATTGACACCACTCTTTTTATTAAAAAATCCTCTTCTGATAATATTATTATTCAAATTTATATTGATGACATTATTTTTGGAAGTACTAATGATAATCTGTGCAAGGAGTTTGTTGATCTCATGCAAAGTGAGTTCGAAATGAGCCTTATGGGTGAGTTAACATTCTTCTTAGGATTACAAAATCTTTCAATCTGATCATGGGATCTTCATTTGTCAAAGTAAGTATGCTAAGGAGTTAATTTAAAATTTTGGAATGGAAAATGCAAAGTCTATCAGTACACCTATGAGTCCATCATGCAACTTAAACTTAGATGAAAATGGTAAGAGTGTTGATGAATCCAGGTATAGAAGTATGATTGGATCATTACTTTATCTTACTACTAGTAGACCTGACATCATGTTTAGTGTATGCAAATGTGCTAGATTTCAGGCTGCTCCTAAAATGTCTCATTTAACTGCAGTAAAAAAATTATTTGATATCTAGTGGGGACTACTTCTTTTGGTCTTTGGTATAAAAAAACATCTGCATTTGATCTCCATGGTTTTTCAAATGCTGATTATGCAGGTTATAAAGTTGATCGCAAAAGCACTAGTGGATCTTGCCAGTTTCTTGGAGAATCACGCATCTCCTAGAATAGCAAGAAATAAAAGTCTCTGTATCCACCACTGAGGCAGAATATGTGGCAATCGATTTGTGTTGCACTCAAATTCTTTGGATTATTCATCAATTGGTTGATAATGATATTGTTGCTAATCCTGCAAAAATTTTCTGTGATATTGCTAGTGCAATTTGTCTTTCAAAAAATCCTGTTCATCATTCTAGGGCTAAACATATTGACATTAAGCATCACTTTATTAGAGATCACATTTTAAATGGCAACATCGAAATTGATTTCATTAATACCAAAAATCAGCTTACTGATGTTTTTACAAAAGCCTAGTCTGAAGAAAGATTCTGCAAATTAAGAGATTCCTTAAATATTATTTCAAAACCTTTTTAAATACCATTTCTTAAGATTATGTGTTAATTGATTCAGTTGCCATTATTACTTGCATTAATTGCTTTTACTGTTTCAACGGCTCTATGCGTGTATAACTCTTCGTATGTCAGCCTTCCGTATCATCTTTTGCACCCAGTCACTTCAGTCCCCTCGATTCCCGCTATTCTTTTCATATCACTTCCCTCTTCCTTATATTCCTTCACACTTCCTCATCCTTCTAAACCATTCCTTCCTCATCATGCCTCCTCCAAAAAGTGCAAGGAACAAAGGGAAGGGCATTGCGCATTCTCCTATCCCTAACGACTCTGAGAATTCTTCATCTCCTTCTTCCCCCCTTTTGTCTGACACTTCCATCTCCTCTCTCAAATGGGTTGCACCTTCTCCTCACCCCAGTGACTCCAAGAAGAAGCGCAAGTTTGACGTTGGAAGTTTCTTGACCTCAAAGCTGATTTTTGGAACCCTTCCAACGAATCCATCTTTCAAACCCTAAAATTTAAGACCATTGTCCATGGTCGAATAGTGGACCTGTAACTTCTTCTGTCCATTCAATGTCCCGTTAAAGAGGTTTTTTAGTATCAAGGATGGGCAAAAATCTTTTCTTTCTCACCCAAAGTCGTTTATGAACCGCTAGTACGTCTCTTCTATGCTAACCTGTGATCCTCCATTCTTAGTGAAGTTGAAACCCCAGTGTTAGGGAAAAGAAATTTTCTTGATTGTTGATATTTTTTGACATTTTTGGGATCCATTGCTCTGGATTTTCATCTCCTGTTAATAACTCGTGGCCCTCTGATTTTGATGTCTCTTTTGAAGATGCCAAAAGAGCCTTTATATCTAATCCCTCGGATTCTTGTCCCTCCAACCTTGGTGATGCATCCTTTGAAGCATGGTTTCTCGCTCATATTGTGGCTACCACCCTTGTTCCCCGTGCTGGCTCTCTGCCTACCCTATCCGTTATAGATACTTTCTTTACCTATTGTCTTCTTTCCAAGAAAAAATTCAAACTCTCTTCCTATATTCTCTCTCATATGTCAGATTCTCCTATTGAATCTCAAAGTCTGCCTTATAGTATGATAATCTCCAGGATTCATGAAGCAAATAATGTTTGCTTGTTTGATGTTTGTTACAAAATCTGTATAATAATATACATAGATAGTATAGAGATTCGATAGATAATATAGTTGATTGTTAGGGATTTGAATATTTAGTTACCAACAACATTACCCCAATGGCTTAAAGGCTCCCGCTCATTGCGAGGTAAGGGGAGGTCGGATGTACGCAGCCTGACCCCTAGTTAGCTTATTTAGTTACCATAGTTAGCTTATTTAGTTACCTTAGTTAGCTTGTCCTCTCCATGTATTTATATCATTATTTTCTTTAATAATAAACAAGTTATTCTCTCCATGTCTTATCTGTAACATGGTATCAGAGCCAGTACTGCTTTTTTGAGGTGAGTTATCTCCCTCATAGCTTTAGGGTCAGTTTCTATCTCAGAGGTCAAGTTCTCTCTTTCTAGGTTGGTTGTTCATAATACAATCTCTTTCCAATCAGTTCCTTTTTGGAAATTAACAGAGTTGTGATATTTTGAGCCTATCTCTACTAGTTTTTTTATCTTCGATCACTGGAATTCAGATTCCACTGTGACCTGGCTTTCCGACGACTTCATTATTTTGAAATTCTTCGATTTCGGCTATTCCTGGTTCAAATCCCCTTTTTGAAGCTTAATTAGTTCTCTGTCCAAAACCTTTGGCTATTCATCGTTTAGTTTCTTGTTACTCTGTGAACTGTTGGGTGTTCCAACCATCTGAACACTATTTTGGGATATTTTGATTTTCTTTGGATTGCTCTATTTGTGAGTTTAGGAATATGGTTTCAGTAAAAGAACTTGCTAAAACCTCTCATCAAAAATCATTGAAGGAACCCATTACTGTTAATGCTTTTATGGAGTCAGATAAGACATGCCTTATGACGTCTTCAAATAAATGGGTGATTGATTCAGGTGCAACAAATCACATGACAGGTAATCCTAATATGTTTTCTAGCTTTCAGTCACACAAAGCATTGTTGGGATCAACTTGTAGCATTGTTGGATCCGGAACAGTGAAACCAACATCCTCTACTACCCTGTCATTTGTACTGAGTTTGCCAAAGTTGGCCTTTAATTTGATTTTTGTTAGCAAAGTGACCAGAGATCTTAATTGCTACATTTTGTTCTTTCCCGACTATTGTTTGTTTCGTGATCTTAAGACAAATCAGGTTATTGGTAAAGGACATGTATCTGACGATCTCTATATCCTTGATGAATGGGAACCTTGATTTATTGCCTGCTCTAGTGTTGTTTCTCCATTTCCAGCACATTGTCGATTGAGACATCCTTCTTTACCTGTATTAAAGAAGTTATATCCTCAGTTTCAGAAGATGTCTACATTGGAATGTGAGTCATGTCAATTTGCAAAACATCATCATAACTCATCAAGTCCAAGAATCAATAAGCGGGCTGAGTCGGCTTTTGAATTAGTTCACTCTGATGTTTGGGGACCATGTCCGATCGTCTCCAAAATTGGACACAAGTATTTCGACACTTTTGTAGATGATTTCTCTCGAATGGCTTGGATTTATTTTATGAAGAGTCATTTTGAAGTATTTACTCATTTTTGTGCCTTCTATGCTGAAACTAAAACTTAATTCAATGCTTCTGTGCGTATTTTAAGAAGTGACAATGCTAAAGAGTACATGTCAGAATTGTTTCAGTCATATATGAGACAATATGGTATTCTTCATTAGTCTTTGTGTGTTGATACACCTTCTCAAAATGGAGTTGCCAAAAGAAAGAATAGACATCTATTAGAGATAACTCGAGAACTTTTGTTCCAAATGAAAGATCCCAAACAATTTTGAGCAGATGCAGTTTCTACAACTTGTTTTCTGATCAATTGTATGTCATCTATTAAGCTTGTTAGGAATGTGCCCTATAGTGTTCTTTTTCCAAATAAGCCACTATTTCCAGTGAAACCTAAGGTGTTTGGAAGCACTTGTTATGTTCGAGATGTTTGACCATCAGTTACCAACTTGGATCCCAAGGCCTTGAAGTATGTTTTCTTGGCATATTCTCACCTTCAAAAAGGATGTCGTTGTTACTCTACTGAACTAGGAAAATATTTGGTGTCAACTAATGTAGCCTTTGCGGAGGTTACACCATTCTTCTATGCACTTCCTATTTCTACGAGTCAGGGGGAGGAAGATGAGTGGCTAGTGTACCAGGTTACTAGGGCCACACCAGAATCATCAGATGATGTTTAACATACACCGCCTAGTTCTTCAGTTGAGCACCACTCAACACTAGTTCTATCTACTCTAGCAAGACCGCCGGTTGTTCAGGTTTATTCTAGGAGGCGAGATGCTAATGATACCGCTTTTGCATCAGTTCCTTCATCATCAGATCCTGTTCCAAGTGATCCTCCAGATGATCTTGACCTTCATATTGCTATTCGCAAAGGTACACTCACTTGCAAATCCATATACTCCATTGGTAATTTTGATTCCAATGATCAGTTATCTTCTGCATCTAGATCTTTGATTGCATCCCTAGACTCTACTTCCATACCCAAAATTGTTAAGGAGGATTTGAATCATTCTGGATGGTGTGAAGCAATGCTTGACCAAATACATGCCTTAGAGGAAAACCACACTTGGGATTTGGTGGATTTACCTAGTGGAAAGAAAGCAGTAGGAAGCAAGTGGGTCTTCACAGTCAAAGTTAATCCAGATGGCTCTGTGGCGTGACTTGAGGCTAGACTTGTGGCCAAAGGATATGCTCAGACTTATGGGGTGGATTATTCAGAAACCTTCTCTTCCATCGCCAAACTCATTTCTGTCCGCTTATTCATTTCTCTAGCTGCTTTTGAGAATTTGCCATTGCATCAGTTGGATATTAAAAATGCATTCCTTCATGGTGATCTCCACGAAGAGGTTTATATGGAGCAACCACCTGGTTTCGTTACTTAGGGGGAGTATGGAAAGGTTTGTCGCTTGAAGAAGTCCTTGTATGGCTTGAAACAGAGCCCTCGAGCTTGGTTTTGAAATTCAGTGAGGTAGTTCAAGATTTTGGATTAAAGAATAGGAAATGTGATCATTCAGTCTTCTGTAGACAATCTGCGCCTGAAACTATTCTCCTTGTTGTATATGTCGATAACATTATCATTACAGGGAGTGATTTTGCAAGAATCTCTTCTCTAAAGTTTTTCTTACATACTAAGTTTCATAGAAAGGACTTAGGACAACTGAAATACTTCTTGGGAGTAGAAGTATCTAGAAGCAGGAAGGGTATTTTCGTATGTCATAGAAAGTATATTCTTGACCTACTGGTAGATACCGAAAAGTTAGCAGCCAAACCCTGTAGTACTCCAATGGTTCCCAATGTACATCTTATTAAAGATGATGATGATCTCTTTTGATGATCTGGAGAGATATAGAAGGTTGGTTGGGAAGTTAAACTACCTTACTGTGACTTGTCCAGATATTGCTTTTGCGGTAAGTGTTGTTAGCCAATTCATGTCTGCACCTACGATCAACCATTGGGAAGCTTTGGAATAGATCCTATGTTACTTGAAAGGAGCTCCTAGACTGGGCATATTATATAGAAATCACGGCCATACTTGTGTGGAGTGTTTTGTAGATGTTGATTGGGCTGGATCCAAAATTGATAGAAGATCTACTACAGGTTATTTTATTTTTGTTGGAGGGAACCTAATATCATGGAGGAGTCAGAAGCAGGGTGTTGTATCACGATCCAGTGCAGAATCTGAGTATAGAGCTACATCATAGTCTACATGCGAGATTATGTGGATACATCATCATCTTTTATCTGAATTGGGATGAAGCATCATACCCCAACAAAACTCTGGTGTGATAATCAAGTTGCTCTTCATATTGCCTCAAACCCGGTGTATTATGAAAGAATCAACCATATTGAGGTTGATTATCATTTTATTCGTGAGAAGATTCAGGAGAACTTGATTTACACTGGCTACGTGAAGATAGGAGAACAACTAGCTGATTTATTTACGAAAGCATTGCACGGAACTCGAGTTGACTATCTTTGTAACAAGCTGGGCATGATTTTAATATCTATGCTCCAGCTTGAGAGAGAAAATCTGTATAATAATGTACATAGATAGTATAGAGATTTGATAGATAATATAGTTGATTGTTAGGGATTTGAAAATTTATGTAACACCCCACATCTTACAATGCTAGTACTATGCAAATGAAACATGATATGGCTTTTCAAATTAGCGCCAATTTTTAAAATGTGCTTGAATCTCAAATTAGAGGGTGATATGTATGTCTAACGATGAAGATGGTCGAGTCTAAATAAGTTTTAAGTCAAATTGAGGAGATCGCGACCTTAAACAAAGTGAGAATTGAGGTGCTTGCAGGACTTAGGAAGCTAGCAGGTGAGTCACCTACTTGCTTAGCTTAAACGTGCTAGCTAGACGGAGACGAGGTTCAACATCGAATCCGTCCAAGTCCAGTTATGAATAAAATCCGTGTTAAGGGTGTAATTTTAACCCATGTTTTAGCATCATAAATGGACTTTATTTTCAGAATGTAAAAAGGGCCCAAGTACATCACAACCCACTTGACTATTTGGGCCCAAACTAAGTGAAGAGAAATTTAGAAAATGGGCAGCCAAGGCCCATCAACTTTGAGACCCATTTAGGCCCAAGTGTAAGGGCCAAGCTGCTGCATCACAAGGTTATTAATATGTGTTAATATGTGGTCAAAATTTCAAAAGAAAGTCAGCCAAAGAGACTCTTTAAAAAGGGCTCAAAACAGCCCCTTAAGTCATTTTACTTTGGAACAATTTTCAGCTTTCCTAAAGACTCTTTTTCTCTCTTTACTTCACTTCACAAGGCAGCCTATATAACCCTTTAGGGTTCTTGAAGGAAACCTGAATCTTGAAGGCTAAGGTAAGTGGAAATATCCATGTATTTGCTATACTTATCCATGACAAACAAGAAATATATGCTAGTTGTGCTTGCTGAAATTATTGGACAACATGTATTCCAAAAGGTGTTGTACATTTTTCTTGTTTATTTGGAAGCTTTTCTCTTTTGGGTTAGATTGATTATGAAGGGAGGCTACTGTTCTTAATGAGTATTGGTTCTATAGTGATGTATAAAGGCTACTGCACCATTTTTATAGTCCATGAAAGTGAGTTCTAGTGTGATATCGTAATTGCGCTCGTAATAGGAACTTGTGGGCTGATGGATGGAAGGCTATTGCCTCACGTCCTTCATGGATGATTTGGTACTATTATAAGATTGTTTTAAGGCTGTTTTTACGTATAGATATGTTGAGGACAGTTTGGGTAAAGTTGAAACAGGTTCGGGATTGTCGACGTTGAAATGTAGCGAAGGGATGTAACGTTATGCCTCCTATTTGTATGTTGCATAAAATTGTTATGTGTTGTGCTTTGTGGGCTGTTGTAAGACTGTTATGGCACTAAAATAGGCTACACATGATATGTATATGAGTATGTGTATTAGAAAATACGAGTAGGGGCGAAAAGGTTGAAAGAATACGCTCGGGTTTATAATTATTCGCTTGCTGCCCGCATGTTGTTTTTTATGAGATTGCTGCCAAGATGTATTTATTGGCTGCTACTGCTAGTTTTATCACCTACTATGTTATAGATAAATATTTGGAGGAAGGGAAGGTTATCTCGAGTTAATAGCGAGGTCGTACAATGAGGTATGTAAGGCTACTCGATTTCGTATTACTTGGCATGAAACCTAGGTTCTTTCTTGGTACATAGAGGCTCTTATCTATTTTGACATAACAAACAGCCATGTCTCCACTCTTTCACATGTTTATATGATCCCATACATAGTCACTTGCAAACCTGCATACATACTTGGATACCAAGATACACGAGTTTGCTCTACTAAATAAAGTTCATGTGTTGTTCTACCTCCTATGCATTTCATTATTTGTGTAACTTATTCCTTTCATTGTGGTGTTGTCTTTTGTGATTATTTACATGTCATATGTTGTATCTACAGTCCTACA
>JAOTQJ010099409.1:0-11619 GCA_025642045.1 Solanum sejunctum
AAATCTTAAAGACTACACTCTAGAAGAAGTTTATATTTGGTCCCAAACTTTACCAAATTGAACCAATTAAGGACTTAAGGGTTCTAACAGTAGTCTCAAGCTCCTTTATCCAAACTCTGGTCCTTATCCTAGATTGTGAGGGCATCCTTCAAGAAAAGATTTTGGTGGTGACGACATTTCTTGGGTTCAAAATGCATTTGGAAGATATGGTCTGCAAACATGTAATGCACAAGTTAAAAGAGAGATCTTCTAGAGTTTAACTCTATAGCATGAATCACAATAAGAAAGAAGTGTAACAATTCCTAATGTCTTTAGCCTCTTGCTTATAAAGTGTGATGCATAACACACACATAAATAAGACTTTACTAGACACAGCTTGATAGAACTCTGTTCTTTGATACTAATTTGTCATGCCCTAGAAAGGTGTCCTTGGTATGGCCGATACTAAGAAACCATTACTGATCCCTAAGCGAACCACTTGTCTTAATCACTTATATATCAATAGCGGAAGACTCAGTTTATATACAGGAAACCTTTTAATGGGTTCATCAATCAGTGACTCAATAAAATAGAGATCTTAAAAAATCGATAATCTAAATTAATTTAATATTATGAAAATAGTTTGAAAAGTACAAGTCTTCAAAAATGAAACATCAAATCGAATCCATCCTTGTCTATGAAGAGTCCATCTCTAAGAACCTAGATGGTGCCAATGACATGTTCATGGCTACCTGAAATCAAAATAAAATAAAGCTAAACTCAAAGTAAGAATGATAAATGGAGTATTCTCCAAGTGTAGGGGAGGACTCACCAGTCAGCTGAATGCAAACAAATCCTCAATGAAGCATCTGTTGATGACCTCTATACATGTCTCTGTATTATAAAATGATAAAGTCCAAATGGACGTTAGTACATTGAATATATTGGTATTTAAAATGGCTGAGAAGGAAAGGACACAATCAACATAACTCAAATCAACTCAACTCAAAAAGTCATTCAACTCAATCAAACATACAAGTTTATGAATAAATCATGCTGTGAAAGTAAACTCCATAATATGGAAATCACACCAAATCATTCAAATTTTGTCATAAAAAAACTCTCCTAAAGGACACTCTAGTATGCAACTCAGTCAAATTAGTCATGCAAAATTAGGGAATTTCTCTAACCGACAGTTACCCCACCACCATAGTTAGTGATGCACAACAAATGTGACGTCATTACTCGTCCGTCTAATAATTGCCAAGGTAAGGACTCTCAGCTCTCTCTCTTGGATCCTCAATCTTTGTTCATCTTTTTTGGACAAAGGTCGCCAGAGTTAACTACATGACTATCCTACGCTGACAATGTAGTCAGGGAATGTTATACTCTTACCCAACTCAGTGCTCGATACTACCCCCAAAACATTCTCTTTAAAACTCATTCAAACTCATCTCAAAGATCATTGTCATCATCTTCCATCAATAAAATAATTTGAAAATTAATTACATCTTCTTCAAATATTTACACTACATATTATTTAAACTCAATGCTCAATTTAATCAAAAACTCATAAAAACATGCATCATCTCATCAAAACTCTTTCCCAAAGTATTATTTTTGATCAAAGATTCATGTTCATGTAGACTCGTGAAATATGTTCAAAAACTATCTTTTCTCAACATACAAAAACACCATCAATCTCAATTTGAAATAATGGATGAAATTAAGGGTTAGGCTGCGTACATCCGACCCCCCTCACCTCGCAATGAGCGGGAGCCTTTTGAGGCACTGGGGTATATTGTTGTTGTTGTTGTTATTAGGGTTCATGTGAATGAAGACATAAATATGCGTCCAATCAAAAACCCAACTTATGAAACATTATTAATCTAATTTTTGTACAAAAAACTCAATAAAACAATAGATACTCAAGAATTTAATTAAAGAAATTTGAAGAAAACTCAAAATCAACTCAAATTAAATCATTGGAGATGAAGGGGCATGTGGACTGATGATGTTCACACTTCAATAAGAAAGTGGTTGCTATCAGCAATTAACCTAACCGAAGGTCAGGGTCGAATTCATAGGAAATATAGGACTTGACTACAAGAATTACTATCAATCATTTCGAGTATCTATAACTAAAGTCTCTAAATGGGGTGGGTGGGGATAGGGGTAGGGGTTTGTGATTTAAGAATAAAAGTATAATAAATACTATACTACTACGCGAGGAAATACTCAATTTTAGGGACAACTTAGGAATAGTGTTCCCCATGGTTCGTCGACTCTATTACCCTAGATAACATAACTACAATTGAAAATTTGTATGCAGGACGATAGCTTAAGTTCTTTCATCCCTTTTGTGAAGGTGAAAGTTGAATTTCACCATGGCGCTTGGTTAGCAACCATAATGTGTCAACAAACCGTTACCTATTATCCTAGTCAACCTCCCCTTGGTCAGATTTGGTTGATAAGACGAGAACACATTAATCGAATCCTGTCCTCTACTCCCTTTTCCTATTCGTCACTACCTTGGTCGGGTTTGTGATAGTAGACAGGATTTGGTGTTGGCCACCACCAAACAATGATCATAATAAAGGAAAATATGACAATACATGCAAAACTCAAATCTTAGAAATGCAATAAATCTAGGTCATCTCAAGTCAACTACCAATGGTTCCCACAACCCCAAGTTGTGGCTGCTTAGCAACTCATGGCTAAGGCAAAACGAAAAAAGATGCAAATACAGGACATAGTTGAGAATTTTACCCAAAGTAATAAAGAGTGATACACCATAAGTTGTGAACCACAAACTTGATAGATCGAGAATGAATACAAAGTAGGATTTGCACTCCCTAAAAAAATGGGTTTTCCAAGAGAAAATGAAAATATATACTAAAACCCTAAAATATTCTAGAGAGAATATTCAAATGCAATATTTAATGTTCTAAATCTGGGATCCTCCAAAATAAACTCTAACTTAAAGTATTTATAGTAGTTACAAAATTAACCCTAAAAATTACATAAAAAAGACAGTTGGTAACTGGTACGCCTTGCAGGTATGACTCGTAGAGTGGCCTATGAGTCATAATCGGGGTCTTGTATCTGGTACTTGTCATTTTGGATTCAACTAATATGACCCATTGGTACGAGTCATTGCTAAGGCTATGAACCGTATGCTCCTCTCGTATTCTAGGCCTTCAATTTTTGGTCCAAAGGCTTCGCTCTCTGTTCCTTGCTACGAGTCCGCCTAAATGAGTTGTAGTGAGACCTACGACTCATAGGATGACCTCGTAGGGCCGACCTTTACTTAGAAAATTTTTCGATTTATGCTCTCTATTTCTTGCTACGAGATCACCCTACGACTTGTAGCTTGGGCTACGACTCGTAGGTGAACTAAGATACGATTCTTAGGTGAATTCATATGTCCTGTACTTTAGCAAAAATCTATACTTTTCTTCCAAAATCATGCCAACCTACCTTTTCTACAATAACAACACAAAAACACATAAAAACCATAAAACGTTATAGTAAGAACTCACAAAATCCCTTGATTTATTCATCAAATGTGTTATATTTTGACAACACATCAATACCTTCAACTTAGAATGATTGCTTGTCCTCAAGAGACGACTCAATCTAAGTAGACAATGAGAAACACATAGTAATTATACTAATGGCATATACACCATTTACTCTAATTCAGGTATCCAACTTTCATTTTCAAAACAAGATTGCAAAGCTACTACGTAAAACAAAAACCCAAAGATGTATCTGACAACCTAATAATGATAAGCTAAGGATCATCAACCATCCACAATCACTGGTATAGTCATATGCTAATCAAGTAGGGCAAATGCCCTTACAGAAAAGAAATCCCTCTTACTCACTCAAAAAGCATTTAGAATTCAGGGACTGTGGAAACATTATCGCTCTCATAAATGAAATTCATGCAAAATGACTAATATCATAGGCTTGCCCTTATACTCAATTTCTGGAGTGGTGACAAAGTGGATTTAGATCACTTTAGGACTGAACGTCTTATAACATAGACTCATGGGGCTTTGGTGTGGCATTTTAGGCAAGTAGTAACTAAATGCTATCCTTGAACCATGTTTACTAACACTTTTACCTTCGTAACCCAACCATTTTCACTAAATCCACCCTTATTCTCCTGTTTCAAGCTTTCCTCGGGTGCCTTTTTTCTCTTTTTAGCTGTGCCTTATTTCTGAACTTATGTTTGCTAATGTTTTCTCAACTCAAGGCACTTTTCATTTCTTTTTCCTCACCCAGCTCATGATTTTTTCATTTCTTTCTCTTTTTCTCAACTAACCACCTTATTTTCATTACTTTAACAAAATAAGGGTCACCCTCAACTTAGGCTTTTAGCCTGAGGTAAAATACACAATATCTATTCCCCAACCCAGGGCTACTATTTGTAGCCACCCTCAATTTAAGCTTTCAGCCTCCATTATGGTTCACATGTTCAAGGATAGATCAGGGATAATATTAAGGTATTTCATAAAATAAGGCTAAGCTAGCTAGGTATCAAAGAAGAATGAGTGCATGAGAGGCTCAAACATTCAGAACGAGAGATTCGCTAAGCTCATTTGGTAGGTCATTTAGGCAAGATTGGACTCATTAAAAGAATAAAGGCCTAAGATCCTTTCTAAATCAATCACATCACCAGACCAATTTTAGAGTAACAAGGCAAGTTCTCAGTCCATACATGATACATGAATATGGCAAAATAAGCTCGCAACACACATGATATTGCATACACAATTAAGTATAGACCCACAGGCCATGCTTTCAGTCTCAACTTACCTTTATATTATTAGAACAAACATCACCAAATAATCAAAATGCATGATTGTATCAATAACTAACAATCTAAAAAAATTTGAGGGTATCGAATTTTCAATCATTCAAAAAGTATTTAAAAACTATATATATATATATATATATACATATATGTGTGTATATGTATATATGTTCCATAAGATAATAACTACTATATGTCTACAAATTATCTACACAACCTAAACATGCCGGGTCAACAGAAATTAAGCATCCACAAGGAAAAAAAAACACGGCAAGAAAACCTTGGGATCAAACATAGGAGAAATTATGGACTTGAGGTTACTCAGACTTCACCCTAATCCATAATGTCTCACACCCTACCAAAATAGAACACTTTGTCCTCAAAGTAAAGAAATGAATGTAAGCCAAATCACGGAAACATATATATGTATATATACCTTAAAAAATAACACTTTAAAACTAAACATCCAAAACAAAAGTAAAAACAACATTAAAAACAACATTTTAACAAATCCAAAACATAACAAAAATATTGTCCAACAAAAAGAACAAAGTATCCATGAGTAGAAAGTAAGGGCTGGAGTAAAAAAAATCAAATATGATGGTGCTCAAGCACCAATATCGGTCTGATCAGCAGTGTCCTAGGTCATGACCTCCTCCTTATCTATCTAGGTCGCAGCTGTACGTGCGCCACCCTCTCCATGAGAAGCTTACTACTCCCTATTTCTATATATAGCCACCATCAGTAGCGACTCCTGCACCATCTCTGGTATCGGTTCCTCCTCTAGTATTGCTGGGTCATCAGGTCTAAACATCTTCCGGCTCACATATGGGTTATCAGTCTTGAGGGGCCTCTTCCCGTGGGCATATGGGTGATCCTAGAATATGTCAAAGATATCATCACTCATCGGTGTTACCTCTGGGACTGCAATAGGAGCTGCTAACATCTGTAATAAGTCAGCCTTAAACTTGGACAACTCTTATGTCACTACGTTCGTGTCAGTAGGTCAAGCACCCTTAAGCCTCCTCTAGACTCTCGCCTTGAATGCATCTACTCAATTATCCACCTCTCTGAGCCTCTCATCTATCAACTCATGGGGGAATGCCTTTGCCTTCTCCTATGAGGCTTGGACCATCTAATTGGCCCATCATTTGATTTGGCCAGCTAACCTCTACAACTGAAACTCCGTTGTAGCTACTTTACCCACCAATGATTGAAACGCAATAGCAGAGATAAGAGAATCAACCTGCATAGTAGATGATGTTAGTGCGAGTGTACTGGTAGATAGTGTGGACTCATTCTCAAAAGCTGGGGAAGGCTCTACAGTAGCTGGAGTAGTACTAGTGGTGGCTGGAGTCGGACCCTGAGTTTGGGGCTCAACCAGGAATGGCCCTGGAATGGGAGGTACAACTGCTCTTTATAGGGCCATGACATTTTTATCTGCCTTGATCAAGCTGGGATCCATGACGCGTGTGGCCTTTATGTACTAGTCTCGATAGGGGCCGACACGAACACCTACTACACTGCATAAATGGTGGATCAAAATAGGCAACAGTAGTGAGGTGTTCGTTCAGACGGTCGATTCATAGATCTACTCAGAGATGATCCAGGCCCAATGTATCTCATAACCAACTAGGATGCTGGCTAATAGCACTGCTCACTTAAGGGTAATCACATTATCCGTAAAGGTAGGCTAGATAATCCAACAGATAATCGACGACCAAAACTTGGGCCGGAAGGAGAGGTGGGCTTTTACTATCGGATCAGCATGATTTGTGACCTACGTTGACTCGAAGGCCACCTCACAAATTTGGTTGGCAATTCACTATAGCAACTCAGTTTTGGTCCCAATGTCCTTCCCAGTCACCACTCTCCTCATCTTGTTAATGAGACCATCATACTCTGCGGTGGACCGAGGCATTTTGTAGGTCAAACTGCACCCGTCAGATCATCTCCTCTAAAATATCAACTCTCTGGCCTCGGACTAATATCACTTATAACATAGGTTGCTCAATTGGATTCTTAACCTTTGGAAGCCCTAAACGAAGCATAGCAAGGTAGGCTTCAAAAAACTCACGGACCATTAAAGGGGCATACTTGCCTAGCTATTGAGTAATCCATCGTAGTCTGTGCCTGTCTATGTCTGTATCTAACCCTGGTACTCTATACAACCCAGCGTTGTTCATCCTAGAATCCTTATGAAACTATCTAACTGGTTTGCCTTTCCCCTTTGGCTCTAACCCCTGGTTGTATATTTCTTTCATCCCTACAACACACCATCTAGGTTCGGCCAGGGGCTGTGATTATACTTCCTCCTGTGGAGCTTGTGACCCTTCCTCAGAATTTGTCTTGGCATGTATGGGGGTCATCTGTTGTGAGATACTCTTGGTCCCATCACCATCACCCTCCTACTTAGACTAGGAAGGACTCTCAACTTCTATAGGAGCCATAACAGTGTGACCTCTAGTTTAAGGCATATCTGCCTCAGGGTCTATCTTGACTTTGTGGACTTCCATAGAGCCTTCTGATTGCTCGATCCTAGAGGATTCATCAACCAACCTCTGTTGAAATGTTTGGATTGCTCCTTTATCCTTTAGAGGCATTATATCTACAAATCAACAACATAAGAACATGTGAGCTTCAAGATGTTTGACCAAACAATGACCACATAACAAAGAACAAGAAATAAAAACACATAAATATTGAAATAAAAAAAATTCACTGATACAGTTGCAGGTCCACAGCTATGAGATGTAGGTACGACTCGTAAGGTATCCGATGAGTCATACTTTAGACTCATAGTACCAAGGTCTCTAAGAAAAATGCAATATGGAATCAGATATGAGGTGCAATTATGACTTATAGGGTGGCTTAAGAGTTGTAGTCTGGCCTCGTACCTCATTTTAGAGGCATTTTAAAACCCCAGTCAGACTTACGAGACCCTTAGTATGAGTTGTAGCAGATGCTATGAGTCATAGATAGGTCCCGTATGAGAAATGTGAAGGAATCACAGGTGACTGGTGCCTGCTACGAGGGACCGCTATGACTCATAGGGGAACCTACGAGTCGTATGGAGGCCTCGTAGCTAAAGGTAGAAGGCACCTGTAGTGACTACTACATTCCCACCAAAGCCAAAAACACTTTAGTTTACTAGCAATCATATGTGACATATAAAAGCAGCACATCATTTGCAACACAATCAAATTCAACAAGAAACATGACAACATATACAACTATTGCCTCCAAGTCATAGCTAGATTCAGATTTCATTCAAGTTACCCCCAAGAACACCTCAACCCCCAACCTCACACTCACCATAATATCATAATCCATGTAGATTCAATGAAAGTTAAACAAACTAACATGTAGGGTGGACATGAATTTCTCATCCAAACAAACATCCGCATTTCCAAATTCCAATTTCAGCATGATTGCACAAATTTCAGACTTAAAAAAAGCACGTTACAGTCAATTGATCAATATGTCAACAAAACACCTAACCCAGAACAGGTCACTCAAATTTTCAAGCCACACCAGGGAGTTCAAAAAATCCAAACCCTAATTTTCATATTTCAACACAGCAATCCTCTCATGGGTATGAATATCAAGATTAAATGAGCACATAATCATCTATCAAGAATCGAAATTCATCAGATAAGTGCATTAAAGTTATTGAAGAAAAACTTACCAATTGAGAGTGTGATCACACCAATTGCAGTGAAGAAGGAGAGAGAAAAAAATGCCAAAAACCCTAGAAGAATAGTGGCCTCGCCAAAATCTTCACCGAAAAGTGATGTGGGTAGCCGAGATTTTGGTCGGGACAATAATTTCGAGCAAGGGTTGGGGGTTTTCGATTTAATTTAGGGAAATGAAATAAAAGTTTAGGGGTCAAGATTTATTTTGACCACTTTTATACTACACCAGATCAATATTAAAAAGTTTCAAGTCATAGCCCCCGACTACAAGTCATAAGGTGTCCTACAACTCGTAGGTCCTGGTCTCATAGCAAACCCAACACTTGTAAAAAAAATTTGATTTCATACCTGGGCACTACTAACCCCACTTTACAAATTGTAAGGTTAGCTCATCTTATGTGTGCTAACTTTTGATATTACTATTTCCCACTACGAGCATGACTACGAGTCATAGTGGTGACTTCAACTCGTAGGCCTACTCGTAGAGGCTGCTCCAAGTGTCATTTTCTCACATCTTTAATTTTTTAACTTCCACCTATAGACCAAGTGTCATAATATCGTAATCTTTAGAATATCACAATTGAATCAATGTCTTTTAAATTTAAAACAAACAACATGTCACTACCTAAAACATCAAAAACCAAACAAGCTTAAAAACAAACTAAAAATCATCACATATGCTTGGGTTGCCTCCCAAGAAGTACCTTGTTTAACGTCGTGGCTCGACTTTGTCATCATCTATTATTAACAATCATCAAGGGCCCAAACTTGACTCTTAAACTCATTCAAGTGTTTCATTGATAGGTAGATGTCAAACATGACCTTTACATCATTGACCCTGAACCAAAGCTTTCCCATATCCATATCCACCAGAGCTTTCCCGGTGGCCAGAAATGGTCTTCCCAAAATAATGGGCTCCTTGAAATTAACCTTACCAACTTTAACAAGCAGATCAAGAAGTATTCCTCCAGCTTTTTGATAGTACAAATATGCCATGAGCAATCATATCTTGTCGAAGTTGGAGTGCCAAGCCCAGGCTTTTTGAATACGGCAAGAGGTATCAGATTGATACTCGCTCCTAAATCATACAATTCTCTTGCGAATTCAACCTCACTAATGGTGCAGGGATCCTCTCATTTTGGAACAAGGCATTTGGTCATGATCGCACTAAATTATTGGAGCTCCTGTGAGGACTCTTGGCTCAAAGTGCATTTCTTCGTTACCAAATCCTTCATAAACTTGGC
Source organism: Solanum sejunctum (assembly GCA_025642045.1). Classification (NCBI taxonomy): domain Eukaryota; kingdom Viridiplantae; phylum Streptophyta; class Magnoliopsida; order Solanales; family Solanaceae; genus Solanum; species Solanum sejunctum. Next base: position 9,744 of record JAOTQJ010099409.1, read on the forward strand.
ATACCCGGGCATCTTCTCCAAAGCTTCTAGAAGGAAATATTGATGGATAGTTGCTTCAACATCGAGAGAAAGTGTTTGAATTTTCCCTTCTCTTCCTTTTTCTTAAGCCTTTGAGAGAAAGGAGGAGAAGGCTTTGGAATTAACTCAATTTTTTCGTGCTCTCTCACCTCTTATCTTTGCATCCCAACATTCTCCGGACCTTCTCTCTTAACCAAAACTTCACCACCAATACCTTTCTCATAAACTTCATCTATAATCATCGGCATAAGGGGATCTATGATGTTTCATGACCGCCATACAATACCCATCATTCTTTGGGTTTTGAATTATATTGCTTGGTAAGGTGCCCTTTTGGCGTTAGTTCAATTGTGAAGAAACTTGCCCAAATTGTTATTCCAACTGTTTAATAACCACGGAGTGAGAATCTATTTTTGGTTTATACTTGAAATGTTCAATTTTATTCCCTTCAAGGACTCATCTTAATGGTCGGCTCTTTTCAACAACTTGTTGAACATCTCTTCAAGCCTCAAAGTACTTGGCATATCATAACAGTTGTGGGGTAGTACATAAGGACCATTTCGATAGCCATCTCTTCTACCCCATTCGGAATCTGACTCTCTCTCCCTTTCATAGTAGCTACCTCGGTTGTTTCTATAAGCACTATCACAATTGCAGTCCTGACCTTGATTCCTAAAACCTTGCCTCTAATAGTCCGTGCTGGGCACAAGCTTGTGCCGACACAATCATTGGTCAAGAAACATGAATCCCATGATTGTGTCGGCACAAGCTTGACTATTCTCGTCAAGTGCCCAATAGAAAATCGCAACCAAGGCATCATCAACAATATTGTGATCAGGGACTATCCTCAAGATTTGGTAAATCTCTCTCATGTGGTACTAATACAGTCACCCGACAATTGGTCAAAATTGTTTATTTGATCTTTGAGCTTTAGCTTCTTTGATCTTGGGAAATATCTTTTTAGAAATACTCTATGAAGCTCTGCCCAACTTGTTATTATACCCAGAGGAAGCTCAGACAACCATATAACTGCATTCCCAGTTAATGACTGTGGAAACACCCACAAACCAATGGCATCAAGAGAAAGATTTTGTGTCCCCATGACACTCTTACAGATAAAAACCACATTATAGAGATGACGGTAGGGATCCTTTGAAGGTAGTCCTGTGAAGAATCCATGGTTTTGGATCATTTGAAGTAACCCACTTAACATCAAGAACTTAGTGTCTGCTGGTAATGGAGGCAACACTATAGTGCCAATAACATCCATGGCCATAGGGTCCAAACGATATTGGTTCCAACCATAAGCGTTCTTGTTGAAATCCCTATGTTGTGGCCTATCATCCCTCGGGGTTAGATTTCCTTCTCTCCCCATATCATCATTCATACTCATTTCTTCCTCAACTGTGATATCCTCATTCACTTGAGTCATTCTTCTGAAAAGTTGATGGATCTCCAAATTGATCGGAGCTGAGGGAGTGCCTTAGCTCCTTGTGTTGGGCATACAACCTAGTACAACCTGTTAGTAGAATTAAACAACAAAAATAAAAATAAAAGTGAAATATAAGAGAGTCTAGAAATTAATACTTGAACCAACTAATAGTGAAATCAAGTAAAAAACCTAGTTGTATTCCTCGGCAATGGCGCTATAATTTTTTATGATGTTCACGCTCCAATAAGAAAACAGTCACTATCAGTAATTAACCTAATTGAATGTTAGGGTCAAATCCACAGGGAATATAGGACTTGACTACAAGATTCAGTATTAATCATTTCAAGTATCTATAACCAAAGGTGGGCGCAGACCAACACTTACATTTTTTCTTAAAAGTTTTTCAACGGGAGGGGAAAAACTCAT
>JAOTQJ010099429.1:0-11618 GCA_025642045.1 Solanum sejunctum
TTAATGTCATAGTTTGGTTGTTGGCTGACTTGTCTTGGTGGGTTAAGACGAGTGCCATCACGCCCAAATTTTGGGTCATGACAGTTTTACATGGGATTTCCTTGCATGATTTTATCCCTAAATTGCATGATTTTACACTAGCACTATACACCTACCAAGTGTTTGATAAAATATCTGGTTATGGTTATTTTAAGGAATTGAAGGCCCAATGCATATTTTATGAGTTAAATAACTATATGATGATGAAAGGAATGTATGTATATGATTTTCTCCTATGTAATGTTGGAATATGACTATGCCCGGGGGTTGTGCATTAGGTAACCATGTCGAGGGATTTTTACCTTGATAACCATGTCAAGGAGTTTACACCTTGATAACCATGTCAGGGGATTTGTACCTCGATCACTAAGGATGGTAGGTTGGAATAATCCACCAACCATGTCAAGGGATTTGTACCTCGGTCACTAAGGGTGGTAGGGTGTGACGATCCACCAACTAATTGATGGGGTTGATATCTCTATCACTAAGGGTAGTAGGCACCAATATTATAGTGGTCTTTTCTTGCACATGTGTTATATTTTATACAAGCATGGTTTACTATATATCATCTCACATACATGCCATATTGTTGTTACTACTCATTGCCTATGCTTATCCATTTTGATTATGTTCTTATCCCATATTGCATTGCATTCTACATACTTAGTACATTCAAACATACTAATGCATATTCTATGCCTATCTGATGTCATAATAGGAACCAGAGCACCGTTGATCATCCTCCTTCATGTGGCTTATTAGTGAGTGCTTTAGTCCAGGGACGATGCTTGTAATTTCCTACTATGTTCTAAGACTCTACTTCTTTTCTATATATGTTGACTATGAGGGTAAGCTCGGTAGCTTGTATTGCCCATGCTAAGTATCTAGGTTTTAGAGGTATTGTTGGACATGTTTTTATTATGTTTTAATCTTGACTCTCTCTTGACTCTTGATGTTATGATATGAGAACTTTTCCTTAGCCTCGTTTGTCCCTATCAACTATCTCTTATTGTATTTTATTGCTTTTACGACTAAAGATGTATATAAGATATGCTAAAAGACTTGTTTAGGGTTTCTTCGGATTGCCCATTCACCGTGTCACATCTAGGCCCTAGGCTTGGGTCAGGTATCAGAGCACTAGGTTGTTAGATCCTCGAAGTCCAACACACTACATCGATTAAAGTCTTATTCATGGTTGTGTTGTGCACCACAACTATGAGTAGGAGGCTATGAGGTATTTTAGGTAATGTTTCCTTTCTTTATGTGCTAAGTCTTGCTATAGATTTGAAGTAAGATTATTTCCCCCTAGTGAATGTTCTTTGCTATGCTAGATCATTCCTAAAACAAGAGGAAGGAGAGCGCGCACACTCGAGGACTAACCGACTCATGGAGAGCTTCAGGATGCTCTCACTTTGCTTCCACGAGTTCTGGCTATTCAATCCAATCAAGGGGCCTAAACCCCTCATGCTCCTATACCAGTTTCTCAGTTGAGAGACTTTGTGAGAATGAATCCCCCAGAATTCCATGGGTCAAAGGTGGATGAGGACCCTTAAAAGTTCATTGAATAGGTTTACAATGTTTTGGATATTATAGGTTTTAGATCAGAGGAGAAGACGAATTTGGCGGCTTACCAACGCAAGGGGGTGGTACAAATATGGTTTAACCAATGGAAGGAGGAGAAGGGAATCAATAATTTGGTGCTTTGGAAGGATTTCAAGGCGGCTTTCCTTAATCGATTCTTCTCTCTTGAGCTTAGGGAAGCCAAATTGGTAGAGTTTATGAATATGAGACAAGGGTTTATGAGTGTCAGGGAATATGCCCTCAAGTTCACTCAACTCTCTAAATATGCTCCTCACCTGGTGTGAACCCAAGGTCTAGAATGAACAAATTTGTGATAGGTGTTTCCAACTTGGTGAGTGAGGAATGCCAGTCCACCATATTGATTAGTGACATGGAACTGTCCTGTTTGATGCCCTATTCCAAACAAATAGAAGAGGAAAAGTTGAGGAAGAGGAGGAGTCATGAGGCCAAGAGGGCCCGTTTTGAGGGAAAGTTCCACAATTGGAAGGGTGGCTGGTTCCATCAAGGCTAAGGGTCTTCTTATGCTTCCAATAGGGGGTTTGCCAATAACTTCCCAAGTACGCAAGTTGTTGGAGTTGTGGCTCCTAATGATGTGTTTCCAAGGTGTGGTAAGGGTCATAAGGGTCCATCCTTGAGAGATACTAATGCATGTTATGGTTGTGGGGAAGTTGGGCATAAGGTGATGGATTGCTCCTAAAATCACAACAAGGGCAACAAGGTTCCTCCACAAGATTCTAATACAATTCTTTTGGGGAGAGATGGTCAACAAGGTGGTGCCCCAAGGCACAATCGATTTTATGCTTTGCATGGGAGGCAAGGGATTGATGAGGTGCTCAACGTCCTTACTGGTATATTGATAGTCTTTGATTTTAATGTATATGGTTTGATTGATGCAGGTGCCACTCTTTCTTTTGTTACCCCTTTTGTTACCAAAAAGTTTCATGTTGAGCTCGAATTGTTGTGTGAGTCATATGAGGTATCTACTCCTATTGGTGCATCTATTGTAGCTGGAAAAGTCTATAGGAATTGTCCAGTTTGCATCTTGCATAAAATATTTCCTTGTGATCTTGTTGAGTTGGACATGGTTAATTTTCATGTCATTCTTAAGATGGATTGGGTGCATGCATACTATGCTTCTATTGATTGTAGAACCCATATGGTCAAATTTCAATTCCAAAATGAACCCGTCCTTAAGCGGGAGAGTCATAATGTGGTGGTCATGGGCAGGTTCATCTCTTGCATTAAAGCCCTTAAGTTGATCTCTAAGGGTATCTTTACCATCTTGTGAGGGTTAGGGATGTGGAGTCTAAAGTCCTTCCCATAGATTCGGTTTCGGTTGTAAATGAGTTCCTTGATGTCTTTCCAAATGACTTCCCTGGTGTTCCTCCCGAAAGGGAAATAGATTTTGGTATAGACCTCCTCCCCGATATTTAACCATTTTCTTTTCCCCCTAACTGTATGGCCCTGGCGGAGTTAAAGGAGTTGAAGCAGAAATTGAGGGACTTGTTGAAAAAAGGGTTTCATTAGGCCTAGCCAATCACCTTGGGGTGCACTGGTGTTGTTTATGAAGAAGAAGGATGGGTCTCTTAGGATGTGCATTGACTACCGACAACATAATAGGGTCACCATTAAGAATAGATATCCTCTTCCAAGAATTGATGATTTGCTTGACCAATTGCAAGGGGCTAGCCACTTCTCTAAGATTGATCTTCGGTTCGAGTACCATCAAGTGAAGGCAAGGTAGAGTGATATTCTTAAGACGACCTTCTGGACTAGGTATGGGCATTTTGAGTTTGTTGTGATGTCCTTTGGGTTGACCAATGTACCAGCTAGACCCTACATTGATTCGTTTGTTGTAATATTCATTGATGATATCTTAATCTATTGTCGTGGTGAAGAGGAGTAAAGGGCTCATTTGACGGTTGTGTTGCAAAGATTTAGGGAAGAGAAGTTATATGCTAAGTATGAGAAATGTAAATTTTGGTTGAAAGAGGTTGTCTTTCTAGGCCATGTGGTGTCAGGGGATGGTATTAGGATGGACCCTAAGAAGACAGATGTGATTAGAAATTGGCCTAGACCATTGACCCCATCGGACATTAGGACCGTTTTGGGCTTAGCGGGTTACTATTGGAGGTTTGTGAATGGGTTCTCTTCTATTACTTCTCCCATGGCAAATTTGACCCAAAATAAAGCCAAATTTGTGTGGTCTGATGAGTGTGAAAGGAGTGTCTAAACATTGAAAAATAAGCATGTGTCCCTCCAATATTGTCACTACCAGAAAGCTAGAGGGATTTGTTGTGCATTGTGATGCTCCCTGAGTTGGTTTGGGTTATGTGTTGATGCAAAATGATAAGTTCACAGCCTATGCTTCTAGACAACTCAAAGTGCATGAAAAGAATTAACCTACTCAGGATTTTGAGTTAGCCGCCATTGTGTTTGCATTAAAGATTTAGCACAACTATTTGTATGGGGTGCATATTGATATGTTCACCGATCATAAGAGTCTCCAATATGTCTTCACTGAAAAAGATCTCAACTTTAGACAAAAAAGATGGTTAGAACTTCTTAAGGACTATGATATGAGTGTGCATGACCATCCTGGTAAGGTTAATATTGTGGCGGATACTTTGAGTAGGGTGTCTGGTGGGTAGCCTTGCTCATGTTGATGATGGTGGCATGCGGGTGGCTAGAGAAGTCCATTGGTTAGCTAGATTGGGAGTTAGGTTGGAAAAGGGTGTTGATGGTATTATTGTTGTTGTTGATAGTTCTAAATCTTCATTGATTGAAGAGGTGAAAGCTAAGCATAATCTTGATCTATCATTGTTAGAATTGAAGGCATTAGTAAAAGATGGTAAGGTGGAGGTTTTCTCCCAAGGGGGAGATGGTGCTCTTAGGTACCAAGGTAGGTTGTTTGTGCCTTGTTTTGGTGGCTTGAAGGAAAAGATTCTTGATAAGGATTATGGTTCTTCTTACTCTATTCACTTGGGGTCTACTAAGATGTATAGGGATTTAAGAGAGGTATATTGGTGGGGAGGCATGAAGAGGGACCTTACCAAATTTGTATCCGATTGCCATAGTGCCAACTAGTTAACGCCGAACATCAAAGGCTGGGTGGTCTAACCCAAGACATAGAGATTCCTACTTGGAAGTGGGAAGAGATTAATATGGATTTTGTGGTTGAGTTGCCTAAAACTAGGAAGGGTTTTGATTCCATTTGGGTTGTGGTTGATACGATTATAAAATTGGCTTACTTTCTACTGATTAAGACTACTATGGGGCAGAAGATTATGCTAGTAGTACATCCATGAATTGAAGAGGTTGTAGGGGGTTCCTTATATCGGATCATAGTGCACAATTCACTTCACACACTTTTGGAGATCCTTCCAATGAGGTCTTGGAACCAAGGTAAAGCTTAGTACGACCTTTCACCCTCAAACAGATGTCTAAGCCAAAAGGACTACCCAAACACTTGAGGACATGCTTAGGCTTGTGTATTGGGGTTTAAGGGTAGTTGGGATGACTATCTTCCATTGATTGAGTTTGCATATAACAATAGTTATCATTCTAGCATTAGAATAACTCCTTTTGAGGCTCTCTATGGTAGACGTTATAGATCCCCGGTTAGGTGATTTGAGGTTGAAGAGATGGATTTATTGGGTCCATACCTAGTTGTGGATTCTATGGAGAAGGTAAGGATGGTTACAGAAAGGTTGAGGACAGCCAAAAGTCTTATGCCGATGTGAGAAAGAGGGAGCATGAGTTTAAGGTTGGTGATTAGGTCTACTTAAAGGTGTCACCATGAAGGGTGTGGTCCATATTGGTAAGAAGGTCAAGTTAAGACCTAGATATGTGAGTCCCTATAGGGTAATGAGAAGAATTGGTAAGGTGGCTTACAAGTTAGATTTGCCTAGTGAAATGGAATTGGTTCACCAGGTTTTTCATATGTCTATATTGAGGAAATGTATGAGTGATCCTAATGCCATTGTGCTTCTTGATGTTGTGGGGGTAGTTGAAGATAACTTGTCATATGAAGAGGTTCTAGTAGAGTCTTGGATAGGCAAGTATGATGTTGAGGAACAAGGATGTCACTTCCATCAAGGTCCATTGGAGGAATCAACAAGTCGAAAGTGCTATTGGGAGGCCGAAGAGGATATTCAAAAGCAATACCCTGATCTTTTCCATCATAGTCAAGCCTAAGGTACTAATTCTAAGTCTTCTATGTGATTTGATATCTCATGTTCTAGTCTCTAAGTCATTTGGATGCATTCATGTTTACATTGACAAAGTTCATGGTGATTTTACACTTATGATGATATTTTGAAATGATGTTTTAAGTATGTGTTGCATTCTTGTTGGAGTTGATTTCTTCATGATTACTCTTATCATATATATCTCTTTGACATTTGGGGGTGAATGTTCCCAAGGGGGAGATATTGAAACGACCCCAAAAAGTGCCCAAAAATGTGCCTTGAAAATGTCCGGAGTCGTAGTTCTAATGTATCTCAAAATTTATGTGTGATATCAAAAATTTGACTTCATATTCTTATTTAGAGGGTTAATTTAAGGAGGAAATAGGTCTAGTCCTGATTTTAGAGCAAACAAATAGCAATTTCAAATTCCCAAAAATCAATTTCCAGAGAGGTTTTCAAGCCCCTGGCGCGACGCGCCAAGTGCGCGCCTCTGTGTATATTTTGCCTAGTTTTTCTATCTCGGTCCAAGGATTTGGGTCTTGGGCCTAAGTGTTCCTATACATGAAAATGTCTATACTTAGCCTCATTTCACCCTCATATCATTCAAGACATTTCCAAATACACTCCCAAACACTTAGACAATATTTATCTCCTAAATTTAAGTCTTAAAGCTTATCTGGATTCTAAGGTTATCCTTCAAGCTTCAAGTCTCCATCTCCAATCTTCATCAGGATATCCTCTAAATCTAAGGTATGTGGATTTATTTCATGAGTTTCTTTGACCCATGATGCCCAAGCTTCCTATTTCTCAAATTTGCATGAATTAAAGTTGATCTACTCAGGGGTCTTACTTATTTTGAAATTTACTACACACTATGTTGGAGCTTATGAAATTGTGATTATTTTACTATATTTTTAGCTATGAATCTAAGATATATGGTGATACTTTGTAATACCTCATATCTTACATGTACTAGTTCTATGCAAATGAAATATGATATAGTTTGGTCGAATTAGCGCCCATTTTTAAAAGTGCTTGAATCTCATATTAGAAGGCGATATGTGCGTCTAACACTTAAGAGGGTCGAGTGTATACAAGTTTTAAGTGAAATTGAGGATATCGCGACCTTAAATGAAGTGAGAGAAGTAAGACGCTTATAGGACTTAGGAAGCTAGCAGGAGAGTCACCTACTTGCTTAGCTTAAATTTGCTAGCTAGATGGAGATTAGGCCCGACGGCGAATCTGTCCAAGTCCGATTATGGATAAAGTTTGTGTTAAGGGTGAAATTGTAGCCCGTTTTTAGCATCATAAATGGACTATATTTTACAACCCAAGAAGAATATAAAAAGATCCCAAGTACATCACAACCCACCTGACTATTTCATCCCAAACTAAGTGAAGAGAAATTAGGAAAATGGGTAGCCAAGGCCTATCAACTTTGAAACCCATTTAGGCCCAAGTGAAAGGGTCAAGCTGTTGCATCACCACTTTGATAATATGAGGCTTAAACCACAAAAGAAAGTTGGCCAAAGGCTCCTCTTAAAAGGTCTTACAAGTAGCACCTTTAAATCATCCCTATCTTAGAAAAGAAAATCAACTTTCACAAGCTTTCTCTCTACACCTTCTTAACTTTTCAAAGCAACCACAAGGAGACTTTTAGGGTTCTTGGAAAATCCCTACACCTTAAGGGTAAATATAAGAAAGAATACTTATGTTTCTAATATGGTATCATATGAAAAACAAGACGTTGGGCTGGTTATGTTTATGCTGAAATATTTGGACAGCATGTGTCCTAAGGATTGTTGTGCACTTTTCTTGTTGATTAAGAGGCTTTTCTCTTCTTGGTTGGCTGAATTATGAAGTAAAGTTTATATTTTTAATAAATATTAGTTTTGTAGTGATATAACAAGGATGCTGCATCATTGTTACAATCCACAAAAATGATTTATTGTGCGATATCATAATTGTGCTCTTAATAAGAACTTGCGGGCTGATAATCGGAGAAATTGTTTCATATTTTTCATATATTTTAGAACTATTGTTATATGTATATATTGTGGGGAATGTTTGGTTAAAGTTGGAACAGATTCAGAAATGTTGGCATCGAAATGTAGCGAAGGGATGTAACGTTATGCCACCTATTTGTTTGATGTGTAGAATTATTATGTGTTGTGCTTTTGTGGGCTACTGTAAGACTGCTTTGGCACTAAAATAGGTTGCACATGATATGTATATGAGAATGTGTATTAGAAAATATGATTAGAGGAGGAAAGGTTGAAAGAATACGCTTGGGTTTATAATTATACGCTTGTTGCCCTTGTATTGTCTTTTATGAGATTGGGCTGCCAAGATGTATCTATTGACTGCTAATGTTAGTTTTATCACCTACTATATTATAGATAAATATATGGAGGAAGAGAAATTTATCTCGAGGTAATATCAAGGTCATACAAGAGGTATGTAAGGCTACTTGATTTCATATTATTTGGCATGAAACATAGATCCTTCCTTGGCACATAAAGGTACTTACCAAGTCCAACACAACTATTGACTATGTCTCCACTCTTTCATATATTCATATGCTCTCATAGTCACTTCAAATTTGCATACATATATGGATACCAAGACACATGGGTTCTTGTTTCTAAATAAAGTTCACCAGTTGTTTCATCGTATACATATTTCATTACTTGTGTAACATACTCTTTTCATTGTAATATTATCTTGTATAATTATTTACATGTCACACGTTACAACTACAGTCCTACAGGTCCAATATTATGACCACCAAAAGAATTATCTCCAAGGTAATTGAAAGGTAAAATATATTGCTTATTGATGGTTGGTAATCCGAGGGGCTCACCTAGCCAGGGTCAATCCTATCACGAGGGGTAGCCCACGGGGTGAAACGAAAAGCCTAGCCAGGGCTGATCCCAACATAAATTTACCACTAATTAGCTGGTTATTTGTACTACATACTATACATAGATTATACAGTAAAGGTAAACTAATAAAAAGGACGTAAATTACATGATCCCCCAGTATAACTAAAGGTGGTCTCTTAACCTACACCAGTGCATAATTTTATTTGAGTTGTTACTTTATAGATAGTATTTCCTGCCTTATATATTTAGTACATTATGTCATACTGATATCTCTTACAGGGGATCTACATTTCATGCTGTAGGAATAGGTGCTAGTAGCCCTCCCCAGTAGGAGTACAAGATATCCGACTACTATTACCCAGCTTCAGGTTGCTTCAGAGCTTTGTGCGTCTAAAGCTTATTTTTTTGTGTTGCATAGTTAGTCGAGGCAGTACTTGTCTTGACCCTTATCAAATACTTTTCCTTATCTAGAGGCTTTATAGACTATGTAAATTAAAGTGTGGTCATGTCTTGTACTTTTGACAACATAGCCCCAATGGCCTTGTCAGATGCATTTCCTTTTGGCTTATTATTACCGTTTACTTTCTTGAAAGCATGTTAAATGAAGAAATCCCTTATAATGTCTATAGAAAGTGCATGGATACAGGTTGGTTATCTCGAGCCTTATCGGCAACGAGTGCTAGTCCTCCCTAACGGGACTTTGGGCATGACAGAAGTGGTATTAGAGCGGGTCATCCTAGGGAGTCTACAAAGCAGTGTCTATGTAGAGTCTTATTTATCAATATGTTGTGCACCACATTTATAAGCAGGAGACTATATGACATTTAGCAGTTGTTACTTTTTTTCATTCTTTAGATTGTGCTATAGAGCCAAGTGTAATAGGTGAATTGTGTCTAACCTCTAAATTGTTTAATACAGCTAGTATGCCAAAAACTAGGAAAAACAAAGGTAAAAGGAAGGAAGTAGAAGTGGTGGTTGGTATACACAGTCGGGTGAGACAATGAAATGAGGCTCAAGATAGGTCTCTATCACAGACATCTCTGACTCCTCCAACTCTTGATGAAGTAAGAAGTAGTGAAATTCCCCCCAGAACCACCAGTCGATGCTACCGTACAAGATCTAAGAAATGCAGTCTAACTATTGACTAGTATAGTTGCTAGCCAAGGTCAAAGACAGGAATCTCCAGTTATAGGTGCAGGTGGTGTGAATAGGGCAACTAGCACAAGGATACATGACTTCCTTAATTTGGGCCCTTCATCCTTTACTGAGTCAGATCCTAATGAAAATCCACAAAACTTTATTGATCAGATTCAATGCACTTTAGATGTTATGCATATGAGTGGTACAAAAGTTATTGAGCTACCAGCGTATAGATTAAAGGGTGTGGCTATATTGTGGTATGAAGCTTGGAAGCGATCCAAGGATATAAATGCACCCTAACTACCTGGAAGGAGTTCAAAGAGGCATTTCTTGACCATTACTTGCCATTAGAGATCCGAAAGGCTCGTACTGACAGTTCTTGAACCTCCACTAAAGGAATATGAGTGTGAGGGAGTATAGCCTTCAATTTAATTCCCTGGCAAGGTATGCTCCTAATGTAGTTGCTATTATGGCAGATAGAGTTCATCGATATATGGATAGATTGGATACGTATCTTGTTAGAAACTGTACTATTGCTTCCTTGAATAAAGACATGGATATAGCGAGAAAGTAAGATTTTACACGAAAACTGGAGGATCAAAGTCAAAAGAGAAGGGCACAAGAGTTAGAAAGGGGAAAATCCTAGATGACCAGATCTACAGGGCAGTTTACACCACCCCAAGGTGAGCTTAGGCCTCGGTTTCCTAATAGACCATCAAGGCCATCATTCTCCTTCTCTACAACCAGTGCTCCACCACAACTTCAAGGGTCTAGAAGAATTGGTTTGATCAACAAGGTGAGGGACAAGGTGCACGAATAACAGGGTATTTGATAGGCTAGCAAATGACTCCTAGGCAACCTCGTAAATTGTGTGGAAGAATTCATTCAGGTGTATGTCATGTTGGGATAAATGCTTGTTATTGGTGTGGTGCGCCAGGGCATATGATGTGAGATTGCCCAAGGAGATGTATGGGGATATAGCACAATCTACTGGGTCAGCTGTTGCATCATCATCATAAGTTCCTCCATTAGGTAGGGGTCAACAAAAACTTATAGGTCATGGTAGAGGTGTTAAAGGGGCATGTAATTCTAGCGGAGTCCCCAATCATACTTATTTTCTGGGAAGTAGGCAAAATTTGGAAGCTTCAGCCGATATGGTCATAGGTACATTGTCTATCTTTTTACATAATGTATATGCATTAATTGACTTTGGTTCTACACTATCATACATTACCCCACTAGTTGCTTGAAAACTTAGGAGAACATCAATATTATTAAATAAACCATTTTAAGTGTCCACACCAACCAGTGAATCTATTTGGCTAGAAGGGTTTATTATGACGGTGTAGTAACTATTTGTGACCGTGACACATTGACTAATCTTATTGATCTAGAAATGGTGGAATTAAATATTATAATGGGTATGGTTTGGTTAGCTTCTTGCTATGCCACTGGATTGCCGAACTAAGAGAGTGTACTTCTACTTTCCAAATGAGTCAGTTCTTAAATGGGAAGGCAATGTTGGGGCGCCAAGAGGTAAGGTTATCTCTTATTTTAAGAAAATAAAGATGATATCTAAGGGGTATATATGTCATTTAGTTAGAGTAAAGATATAGCTTCAAAACAAGCTATGGTCATTTGGAATTTTTTGTTATGTCATTTGGGCTAACGCATGCATTAGCAGTTTTTATAGATCTAATGAATAGGGTATTTAAGCCATTCTTATATGTGTTCGTGATAGTATTTATAGATGATATTTTGGTATATTCAAGATCAGAAGAGG
>JAOTQJ010099440.1:0-11617 GCA_025642045.1 Solanum sejunctum
TTTGATCATAATAAGAAAATATTCTCCATTTAATTTTTATGAGGTTTATTATATTTAATTTTGTTAAATAATATAAAATAAATTTAAAAAGGTGAAAAGATGATTTTATCTAAAGAGAAGTCTTTTAATGGAGGGCAAAAAAATCAAACAACATTTCTTAAGGTCTTTACGCTTTTAATATAGTATAGATATATTATAATGATATAATATAATTAATATTAATATTTATTTAATTAAATGTCTTCAAATATTTCACAAAGGGAAGTTCCCTTTGACATATTAGAGGTGTCCTGTGGGCTATGCTAAAAAAGGAAGTCTCATTTCTCGGACTTAATCAAGAATATCCAATCAAAGTTACAGGCTTGGAAAGGCAAATTACTTTCATTTGGGAGTAAGGCTTTTTTTTATTAAGAGTGTGATGCAAAGTGTTTTAATTTATCAGTTATCTGTGATTATTCCTCCTAAGTGTGTGATATATGATTTATGTAGAATCTTTGCTAGATTCTTATAAAACTTTAAGGAGGAGGGAAGAAATAAACTTTGGATGACTTGGGATGAAGCTTGTTTGCTTAAAAAGGAGGGTGGCCTAGGATTTAGACTCTTATTTGAGGTATCAAGATCTCTTTTTGGCCAAGTTATGGTGGTGTTTTAGAACTTCACGAGGAATAAATACTGCAAGAGGCATAGTACACAAATGGTTGATTGGAGTGGAGGCTCTCAAACTTGAAAGCATATGAAGATAGCTAGTAATTCTTTTTATCAACAGATGTGGTGGAAAGTCAACTGTGGGCTTAGTAGCCTCATGTATGATAATTGGACCCAATTGGGTGCTTTATATTATTTGCTTCCGGTCACTGATTCTTTTGAGGTTATAAAATGAGGTTATGATTAGACATATTATGCCTAAAGATGTGGCAAATCAAATTATTAAAGGCATTAAAATTGGACCTGAAGAGGGGGGGGGGGTGATAACCTTATCTGGATGCTTACAAGTTCAAGCAAGTTTTCTGTTAAATTAGCCTAGGAAGCATCAAAAATCCCAGGGCCATCCAAAAAGTAGTTTGAGAAGATGTGGAGTAAAGGAATTCCTTTTAAAGTGTCTTTTTTTGTGTGGAGGATGTTTAAAAAGAGAATTCCTATTGGTGAGTTTTGGAGCAAGATAGGTCAAAGTGAGGATATTTTGTATTGCAATTGTGATCTAAGGGTAAATGAAACCTACCAACATCTTTTTTTAACATGTCCTATTGTTAAACATGTTTGCAAAGCTTTTGCAGGTGGGGCAGAAATTCAGGATCCTTTTTACTTCTTAAAGGAAACTATTAATAAATGGTGGTATGCAGATTGCTCCAGTAAACTGAAACCTCTATATAGTATTGTCCCTTGCTTCGTATTATGAGTAATTTGGAAAAGGAGAAACAAAATTAAGCATGGGGATAATTCCAGTCTACATGGCATGATGATGGAGGTTAACAGATACTTACATAATTTAGCAAGGTTTACATATCCTTGGTTAAAGAATATTCCTGACAACTGGTCTGATTTGGTATAAGATTTGAAATAGTATAAACCCATTATTGTCCTCAGATTAGAATGCTAAAATTTACCTAGGAAGGCCCTATTTGCGGTTGATTCATGGAAAAAACTAAGTCAAATGGCTCAAGTACAGAATAATTACGTAACAAGCTAAGACAATAGTCCCTAAGAACTATTTGTACTGGAAGAGTACTGAACAAATCCCCCATATGTGTCAACACACCACTGAGGTGTGTGTAATCTTTATTTTGAGAAGATACAATAAGATGGTCTTTGACTAATTAGGGGCTAGAGATTAAAGCAAGCCATGATTTCGAAACACACTTGAACTTCAAGAGGGATTTGGCAGGAGAATCCTTAAGAGGATTTGAAGGATGAGTTCTGATGGAAGAGTGAGCATTGTAAAGATTGAATCTTCCATTGAATTTGATAAAAATTTTCTCTCCTTTGAGAGTTTATAGTTGTAAATGAGAGATGACTGCATATTGAGAAAGCCACAAAGATGGTCTCCTCCATCACCACAGCGGATGACCACTGTACTCCGCCACAAAGAGTTTAACTTCTCCGATTTACTTAGCAGTTCAACATCATAGTTTACAAAGCAATGTCTCCCTTTTAACTCTACCTTCTATTCCTTCTCTTCAAAATCTCTCCCTTGCAACTTTAAACCTCGCAGTCTCCGTTGGTTGCTTGAATTCTCTTAATCCCCAAAATGCCCATGTCACTTTCCTTGCCATAAAAAAAATAATTACCATCTACCCCTCCATCTCAAAAAAAGTTTAACCTAATTTGATTTGGCACACAAAGTTTTAAAGAACCAGTTTAGTTTACACGTGCTAATTTAGTGTACACGTGCTTTGCACATATGTGTTGTGTCAATTTAAAAAGAGGTAAGTGTATAAAACACACCTAAACTATACCAATTTTTTGAGTTTTACACATAAAGTATTGAAAGTTTAAAAAACACATCTAAACTATCACTTATTAGTTTGAGAAACACACCTTCATCTTTGTGACTAGAGGAAGCCTAGGTTAACTTTGCTCAAGTACACTGGTTACTTGAGGCTATGTATAAATACTAAGAACAGTTCTGTTGAGAATTACTTTTGTTGTTATCACAAAACAACAACTTTCTTATCATGAAAATGTGCAGTATGGTCGTGTCATCTAGTATTATATAACATGAACACATATATGTATGTTACATTATCTAAAAGATAAGACAGCATGAGGAAGTAACTTCATGTTTTCTCTAGTCCTTATTCTCTCGTTTTGATAAGTCTCATGAAAGACGTACTTAATATCTTAATGCAAACAAAACAAATAGAACCATGGCATCAAGAGATGCAAAATTTTATCCTTATAGAGATTAGCTATAATCCTCCTCACATAATTCCTTCGGTTGCTTGATCCAGAAAATATTTCAGATTGTCAAATAAACAGTTACATCGATAACCAAATATTACTTGAGATGAGTTAAACTCACACATTCATTTCTTAACTTAGACAAACCATGAAATTTGAAAACTCAGACAGTTATATTTTGGTGCATAGTTTATGTTGGCTAAGTGTAGTTTTATTGCAACAAACTCTAGGGAAGGACCTGGTCTATCCTAGAGTAATTAGAATATTTCTGCAATATTTAATGGCAACAAACTAAAAAACAAAAACATCAAAAATTTGTCAATGATGCACATGGAATATGGGCATGAATGATGAAAAGCAAATCTGGAAGAAAATGGAATGTGGAAGCAAGTGGAATAAATCATTTATATGCACATGGGTCTCCTCATTCTACTTTTCATTATCTTGAAATTCTTTAATTTAAAGTGGACAGACAAGATAATACTTTAAACACTCACAAAACAAGTGGATAAAGTATTATAATGAAAAGTTGAATACATGGTGGAAATGCACAAATCTAAATGTGGCTTTAACAACAAAATAACTATATAATTTCTGGCTATAAGTAGTGAAGAAAGGATCAAGATCAAGTATCCAGAAAATACTTTTCTTCACACACTTAGTCTCTTGTTCTTAAATGTAAAATTGAATCCTAAATCATAAAGTATTAAAGGTTATATTTTCTATTGTTTGAGAGTATTCCTCATATTTCTAGTTTGAGTATTCTAGGAGTAGGCTGAATTGTTGCAGCTGGTGTGAGGGAAATTTAATTGTAACTTGGGAAGGGAAAAAGGAGTTGTGGATCATTCCTTAGGATTGTAAGAGGTTACAATTATTTTCTCCTTCAAGTTAATAAAATTTGTTACTAAATCCTATGGATCAGGTAGTGATTTTTTTCTTTCCTTGATCAAGGAAGTTTTTCACTCTAAAACTGTTGTGTTGTTACTTTCTGCATTCTATGTTGATTGTACGTGTAGGGACCTGGTCCCTGAGTAAGGTTGACTAGGCAGTCTTTCAACTGGTATCAGAATAGGTTCTCTCTAAAAGGTTAACACCTAGATAAAATATCAAAAAAGATGATTGTTCCTACTATAAATCTTGAAGAAGTACAATCAACCACTAGACCTCCTCGCTTCAATGGTCAATTCTATGGCTGGTGGAAGACAAGAATGCATGATTTTATCATGGCTGAGGATAGAGAGCTTTGGGACATTATTCTTGATGGTTCTCATATTCCAATGAGTGAAATAAAAGAACAAGACATCACCAAACTAGTTCCCAAAAATAGAAGGGAATACAATGAGCTTGATCGAAAGAAGGTGGAGAAAAACTATCGAGCAAAGATAATTTTGATATGTGAAAATAGTCCTGATAAGTACAATCGTCTTTCAGCTAGTGAAACAGCCAAAGAAATATGAGATTGTTTAAAAACTACTCATGAAGGTATGACTCAAGTGAAAGAATCAAAAGTTGACATGCTTACAAATCAGTATGAAAACTTTGTGATAAAGGAAGGTGAATCAATTCAAGAGATGAATACCAGGTTCACCTTAATAACCAACGAGCTCAAATGCTTAGCAGAACCCATCAGTACAAGCAAGCAAATCTGGAAAATACTTAGAGTACTTCCTAAGTCCTGGGAAACTAAAGTTAATGCAATCACTAAGGCAAAAGATTTGAAGACTCTAACTATGGATGAGCTTATGGGCAATCTACAGACCTATGAGCTCAACAAGTTACAGGATGACTCTAAGAAAGAAACATCCCTAGCTCTTAAGTTAAAATCTGGTGAAGAAAGTGACATAGACATTAAAATGGCATACCTGAGTCAAAGGTTCAAAAAGACCGTGAAGAAGAATGGATTTCAAAGAAGAAACTCATCTGATGTGTGCCATAAATGTGGCAAACCTGGACACTACATGAGAGATTGTCCTATGATCAAACAAAAAACAAGGATTATGGAAAAGCTACTAATGATAACGAGAAGGGGGACCCAGTCTCACGTAGAACCATAAAGAAGAATGTTGTTGATGATATTGTAAGAAAAGCTCTTGGTGTGTGGGGAGATTCCTCTAGTGATTCTGATGAATCTGAATGTCCTGGTGATGCTTCAATGATGTCCATAATTGATGATAATGTGTATAATGATATGTTTGCCTTCATGGAAAAATCTGATGATGAAGAAGAAGAGGATGAGGTAACTCTTTCTGATCTCAAGAAAACTATTGATAATTGCTCTTTAAAAAAATTGAGAAAATTAAGTGCTATTTTAATTGACTCATTATGTGAATTAAATGCTGAAAAGGATTTCTTGAATAATTCTTTAGAAATATCTCAAGATTAAAAAATCCTTTAAATAACTCAATTATCATATATTGAAGAGAAAATGAATATTCTTGGATCAGAAAAATTGATGTTAAAAGATAAACTCATGAATGGACCTATAGCTTAGCTGAAAGGGAAAAATGAGATTAGTAGTTTGGAAATTGAATTAGAGAAGAAGGTAGAAGATGTTGAATTAAAACTAAATTGAGCATTAGAGAGGAATGCAACTCTATAGAGGGACCTGGTCAGAACTAAGGAGGAACTGAACAAATATCTAAAATAGACCACCTCCTCAAGGATCCTAGAAAATCTCACTAACTTGAATTCAAATTATGGGAAGGGTCTGGGTTATGAGAAAAAGGATCATCCCTACAATCCCCATAACAAGTATGTAACTATGGCCGATAACCTTCTGTGTATTCACTGTGGAAGAAATGGACATCTCAAAAGAGATTGTCTAGCTTCGAAAAGAGCTGAGAAAAGCCTGAGAAGTCATGCCCATAACAATACCAAACCTAGTCCTACCTTAAAATTAAAGACCAACCTGGTAAAAAAAAGTTGTCTTACCTTTTTGGGCAAAAAGACCACTTGTCAGATTATTGGGGAACTAGACTAAGATAGGTTCCCAAAGCTAACAAGTGATGCATGTGCAAATGAAGGGAAGTTCCAGTCAATGTTGGTACATGGATAGTGGATATTCAAAATACATGACTGGATATGTTGAGACCTTCCTCTCACTAAAGGCACTTCAAGGTGGAGGTGTCTCATTTGGAAATGGTAAGAAAGGATATATCTTCGGTATTGGTAGAACTGCAAAATTTTTGGAACACTTAATAGAGAATATCTATTATGTCAATGGGTTGAAGTATAGCTTGTTGAGTGTTTCTCAGATTTGTGACAAGGAAAATGAGGCTAAGTTCAATTCTGAAAAATGCACAGTGAAAAACTTAACCTCTCAAGAAGTAGACCTTGTTGCAAATAGGGTTAAAAACATGTATATGGTAGATCTGGACTTTGTCCAAAGTGATGAACTCACTTGTTTAAGTGCTAAAACTAAAAACACCAAGTTATGGCACAAAAGACTTGGTCATATTAGTTCATCTCTATTAAACAAGCTTGTGGCTAGGGACCTGTGTAATAAAATTTGTGAAGCCTGTGTAAAACGAAAGCAAGTCAGATCTTCTTTCAAACAGAAGAATCAAGTCAGCACAACTAGGCCCTTGGAACTAATTCACATGGATTTATGTGGACCAGTCCAAATCTAAAGTGGAGGTGGAAAGAGGTACATTTTTGTTATTATTGATGACTACTCAAGATTCACTTAGACATCATTCTTAAAGTCCAAAGATGAAACTTATGAAGTCTTGATAATTTTTATAAAGATGATACAGACAAAGATAAACTACAAATTAGCAGGGATTAGGTCAGACCATGGTACAGAATTTAAAAATTCTAGGATGGATATCTTTTGTGCTGAGAAAGGTATTAGTCACAATTTTCATCTCATAGAACTCCTCAGCAAAATGGAGTTATGGAGATAAAGAATAGGACATTGGTAGATATTGTAAGAACTATGTTGATGGACTCTGGGTTACCAAAAATATTCTGGGCTAAGGCTGTCAACATAGCATGCTATGTAACAAATAGATGCTTGATAAAATCCATTCTCAACAAAACTCCTTATGAGTTGTTGTTCAAAAGGAAGCCTAAGGTCAGCCATCTAAAACCATTTGGGTGAAAGTGTTTTGTACTTAACAATGGGAAAGATGACCTTGGAAAATTTGATAAAGGAATATTTATTGGGTACTCATCTTCTAGAAAGGCTTATAAGGTATTAAATAAAAGGACTCAATGTATTGAGGAAAGTGTTCATGTAACTTTTGATAAGAAAGGTGAGCTTGGAAAAATGCAGAATTTGGATGAAGCTGACTTTAAGAAGATGTTGTAATTTCATAGGAATGAATCTCCTGATGTATAGATTGAAGTTAAAAATGATCTTGAAGAAGCAAATGGCCCTGAGGATGTTGAAATACCTGAGGAGGGACCTGGTCCAGATGACAGTTAGGATCATGATGAAGCATCAAGAAGATCAGCCTAGAAGCATCAGTCATCCCATCCACTTGACAATATTATTTCTCCTTTGGAATTTTAAATCCAAACCAGATCTAAAAAATGAGAAGTATGGTGGCCTTCTATACATTCATCTCATCTATTGAACTTGAAAATGTGAAAGAAGCCTTGAAGATGCTGACTGAATAATGTTTATGCAAGAAGAAGTACATCAATTCGAAGGGAGCAAAGTCTGGCACCTGATTCCTAAACCCACTGACAGAACCATCATAGGGACCAGATGGGTTTTCAAAAACAAGTTGGATGAACAAGGTAACATTGTTAGAAATAAATCAAGGTTAGTAATTCAAGGTTATAATCAAGAAGAAGGATTGATTATGATGAATCTTTTACCCCTGTTGCTCGTATGGAAGCAATACTAATTCTCATAGCTTTTGCAGCCTTTATAGGATTCAAATTGTTTCAAATGGATGTATTGAGAAGGATGCTAAGCACACAATAGCAGCAACAAATAGAGGGATTAAGCAGCTAGATCAGTACGCCATTAGAGGAAGCTTCGAGAGAGAAGAAGAAGTGAGAGAATTTTCTTATTCCTCAAATACAGAGAGAGGATAAGTTGTGTATTTGTTTTGCACTGTACAATTATATATATAGATAGCATCTAACTGAAGCAGTTAAAAAATAACTGCTTCCTAACCAAATATTAACCAGACTTGTTACACTACTACACAGTTAACTATCCATAACAAACTAAAAAGCTAAATCTCAACTATTTTCAACACCCCCCTTCAAGCTAGATAGTGTGAAGAGATTCAACACTCCTAGCTTACAAGGAAGATATTTATGCTATGTTCTATATAAGCTCTTAGTGAACAAGTCTTCTTTCTTGGTCTTTTGAAGCCACATGAAGTGTTCTAATTGTTCCATCTTAAATTCACTCCCTCATGAAATGTAAATCTATTTCTATATGCTTGGTTCTTTCATGAAAAATAGGATTTTCTGCAATTTGAATTGCAGACTTGCTATCACTGAAAACCTCAACTGGAGTTTTGATGTTTATCTTCAGTTCTCTGCATACTCCAACCAGCCAAATAATCTCTGAAACTATTGCAGCCATGCTCCTGTATTTAGCTTTTGCTGAACTTTTGGAAACTGTATTTTATTTCTTGGATTTCCATGAGATTAAAGAACTTCGCAGCTTCACTACATAACTAGTTGTTGACCTTCTAGAGTTGGGATAGGCTGCCCAATCTGCATCATAGTATGCCTGCAAATGTGTTCCCTTTTTTGAACTCAGCAAGATTCCCAGCCCTGGTTCATTTTTTATATATCTCACAATTCTGTAAGCTGCCTCCATGTGAGACTTCTTTGGCCTTTGCATGAACTGACTGAGTACATGTACTGCACAAGTAATGTCCGGTCTGGTCATGGTCAAGTATAGTAGCTTACCAATCAATCTTTGATATGGTCCTGGATCAATTAGCTCACTGTCCTCAACTGATCTGCCAATGTATTCATCATACTCCATTGTTGTTAGCCTAGCATTGCACTCCATTGGGGTACTAGCAGGTTTGGAACCTGACAGTCCCAATTCATGTATCAATTCTAGTGCATACTTCCTTTGGTTCATGAGAATCCCCTTCTTTGATCTTGCTATCTCAATTCTAAGGAAGTATTTCATTTCTCCCAAGTTTTTGATTTTAAAGTTCCTCTGTAATGCTTCTTTGGCCTCCTTGATCAGAGTGTGACCATTCCCTGTGAGCAGTAAATCATCAACATATACTAAGACAATCACTATGTTATCTCCTCTTGTTTTAGTGAATAAGGAATAATCAAAGAGACTTTGTGTGAACCCTGATTTGGTTAGAGCCTCAACAAGCTTCAAGTTCCATTGCCTTGAAGCTTGTTTCAGCCCATATAGAGACTTGTGCAGTTTGCATACTTGTTTATTCCCCCCTTGACTGCCAAGACCCTGAGGTGGCAGCATATAGACACCTTCTAGTAAATCACCATGCAGGAAGGCATGGTTTATATCCATCTGATGAACACACTAGTGATGAGCAGCAGCAACAGCAAGGACCAACCTGACAGTAACCATTTGTTGACACCCAATTTTTACCCTCCATAACATAACTTTTATTATTGAGTTCTACTTTTATTTTAATGATTTTAAACCATTATTTTCTAAAAAAAAATTAAATATGGCGCGTGGGTTCACACGCCCCCAAATCCTCAAAATTTCCTCCTCCTTCACAAACTCCCATTTCTCCCCTCTTTCTCTTCTTCATCTTCAAGAAAAACCCAGCAAAAACCAAAACCTCAAACCCCAAGTCCCACTGTCGTCCCAACCCTTCATCCCCTTCAAACTGTTGCCGCTGCAACTCCCTTCCCTCTCCCTTACCCGCTTCTTCTTCTTCTCCCTTTTATATTTTTCATTGACCTAGCAGCCAAAACTAGAAAATTCCTTCAACGTTCAACTCCGCGCCGAACAAACCCGACAACTCCCCAACGTTATTGTCCCCGTGTGTGCCTCGATAGTTTACTGCCTTTTCCTCTATCAACCTGACAGACGCCCCCCCCCATGACTAATATTCTCCTTCAGATCGCACTATGACACCTCTGTCAGAGATGACGGGTCGCACTTCTCATGCGTGCCTGAAGAAAACTCGAAACCCATACTTCTCTGTCGGATAGAGACATTGCCATCTTCTAACCTTTATAATTGATTTTTCTCCTTCGAATTTGGGGGGGAACGGGTTAGAGTTCGAAAAACATTCGGGTATAGGCGACAGTTATCAATTTAAAATCTCAGCATATTCCATATAGACATCGCTACTATTGAAAATCGGTGGATTCAAACAAGAACATCAGTTCTTTGAGTCGAAGAGTTTGAAACGAGCTCTTTGGTGGTGTCGAAGTTCATTGTTAAGTTCGTCGTCCCAGTCGCTGCCCCGACAAAGGTAATACCCTGACTCCATCTCTTATTTTGAGTTTCTTATGTTATGTTTGGATCTGAATGTTCAAACTATTTGTGAATGTTGGAGTGCTCTGTTTGGTCGATGTTATAATTGTCGTTCGTAGTTTAGTTCAAGTCTTGATGATCTACGTTACCTGTTGATTTTGTAAGCATGATATATTAGTTGATTTCGGTTTGTTTCCAGAATAGGGTATGTCTAAAAATGATCTATTTCTCATATTTTTTGTGCGTTAACAGTTGAGCCTAATACTTGTATTAATTGAGAATGTTGCTAATACCCTTTCTGCTTAATCTTAAGTTATTAAGAGTTAAAAATGGTGCTGAAACGATTTTGTTTGTGGTTGTTTAGATACATGCTGTCATATCCAATGTTCCATCTTTGTTGTAGTAAAACAATTTTTCTGTTCATTGTGTTTATGTAATGAAGTTATCCTATTATCTATCTCTATGTCTGTTGTTGTTTAAACGTTGTTTAGCCTATTTCGAGTCTGGTTGAGTTTTTTTAGATGAAATATTTGTGATTTCCTTAACTTTGGTCTAGATTTGCTTGTTAGTGTTTGGGGTTTTAATATGTCACAGTTTGTCATTTGAGTTTTGTTCTCCTACCTTTAAGTCGCAAGCATGTTAACATATGAACATAGCCTAGTAATTCGCTGATTGAGCGCATTATAGTTGCCTTAAATAGCCCAGTTCGGTGATTGAATGTGAATTGGGATGAAGCACCTTTCATTTTAAAGTCAGTTTAAAATGGTTCCCTGCCTTTGTCTGAAACCTGAACCTTACGATAAAGGAATATATGAGTTCACAAATGTTAAGATTTTGGGTTTGCTTTATGTCACGACCCAACCCCGGGGCCGTGAATGGTGCCGATAGGACACCGCGACAACCACTTATACTGAATCTTTACTTACGACAGCTAAGGAATTTCACAAAAAATTCGATAGAGTTTCCTCTGTTTTACTGACTAACCCACCTGCAAACAGCTAACCCAACAGTACCAGATATAGTCATAAGAATAGGTATACAAACACAAACGTAGGCCGACAAGGTCACCGCCACGGCAGAGCCGCCCAACAAACATATCATACAAATGAGATTAGACCAACGTGAATTCTCACACCCACATATTTCCACAGACCTCTATGTACAGAAAAAGGACTATACGACGGGACAAGGCCCCATCATACCCTCGAGTATTTATATATATATACATAAATGCAAAATACAAATGAAGCATATACGAACATATACCAAACTGACTGCTCCTGATGCTAGGGAGCACTTCAATGATAGACGGAGGTCCTAAGA